>CAKNWT010129509.1:2798-13079 GCA_932066315.1 Andricus coriarius
TTTGTCAAAAATTCTTTTTCTCGGTTAAAAAACTCGTCGGTGTTGTAGAAAATTCGTCTTTTGGATTTGAAAATTAAACATTTTGGATGCATTTTTTTTTCTTTGTTGACTGAGACTTTCTTGGTTGAAAAGTCAACAATTCTATTGAAAATTCATCTTTTTTTTGAAAACTAAACAGTTTTGGTTGAAGATTCAAATAGTTTGTTGAAAATTCATATGCTTTGGTTTCATTTAACTGTTTAAAACAAAATTTAATATTTTTTTGATGGAAATATCAACTATTACATTTTTTTTTGAGAATTCATTTTTTTGTTGTTGAAAATTCATGTATTTTGTAGACAATTCTTGTTTTTTTGAGAAAATTAATCTTTTCAACTTAAGATTGATCTTTTTTAGTTTAAACTTCATGTATTTTTTTTAAATTCGTTTTTCTTGGTAGAAAATTAATCTTTTGGGTTGAAAAATCAATTCTACTGTTATTCATCTATAAACTAAAAAAAAAATCTCTAAAGGTGATTCCTATCAAAAGTTCTACGATTTTGACAGAAAAATATACATAATAAAAAAATATATAAGATTTCAATCTTATGAGAATATATATTCAATATCTTAAAAATTAATTTGATAAATTACCGCCATCCTCTTCACTTCGAAGTCGTGCAAAGTAGCAGAACAAACGATCATTTGCAATCTTTTGCCATCGCTCGTAATTTTTGGTATTTGTTTATGTAGCCTTTCTATCATATCTTTGTATCCTTGTTTCAAGAGACCATCAGCTTCGTCGAGAACGAAAAACCTTATTTCAAATAAGAATTTTTTGGATTAATGATTTTTACAATTTTAAATATCTAATTATTCACACGATTTGAAAAGTTTAATTAAGGAATTCTTAGAAATTCAACAAAAATTTATTGAGGATAGTTGCCGTGTCAAAAAAGACACCTGTCTGGGGACAAAAAAAAGTTTTGTATGATTTGAGGTACACATGCAATATCGTGGTAATAATATTGGCCACTATAAAATGGAACTACCGCGGTACATTTCTCTCCAGAAAGGACAGAAGTTCACTAAAACGATTTGGTCTGTGTCCAATAGTTAAGGAATAGCAAGAACGAGAAGAAGCAATACTATTAGTCACGTTTTATAAAAGAATGAGCATGATATTTTATGAAAAAAGATTAAAACTTATAAAAAATAATTATTTTAACAACAGTTTTTGTAACTGAATTTTTTTAACTGTCGTTTTTTAAACAATTTTTGTAAAATGGTTGAATTTTAAGAAAACAAGGCCTTCTTTCAAGGAAAACATTCCCTGCAACTTTAGTTTTTCTAATTTTGAAAATAAGCAAATAATCTTTAAATATTGTTATTTGTTTACAAAGTGTTTTCTCGAAAAACACTTGTTTTAACGATTTCAGCAATAGAAAAATTGACTTTCAAAATTGGAAACAGGAGAGTTGTAGAGAATGTTTTTCTCGAAAAAATAAATCATGAATTATTAAAATTAAAACATTCTTCAAAAATTGATAAGAAGCGACAGTAAGAAAAAATTCAATTGCAAAAAACATTCATACATTTTTTGTTATTGTAAGTTTTATAATTTTTTTCATAAAAATAATATCCTTTATATAACATGACATCAGTAATATTATTTTGATTTTTAAAATCATAGAAAAACTTTTTTTTCTGATTTTTGACACAATTATCAGGATCGGACAATATCTTTTTTTCGTTCTTTTGATTTGCAAATTAAAAAAAAATTCTTATTGGTTTGATAACTTTGGAAGTTTTTTATATGTACGGCTACTACTAGTGAACACTAATATAAAATTATGAAGTTAAAAGAAATGTTTTCGTTCAATTAAAGTTTTTTGAAAATGGGAAAAAACATGATTTTTTTTTAATTGAGTAATACACACATTTTGGAAAAAGTTGAATATTTCAAACCTGAAATTTCTTCAGTTTGAACCAAAGAAAAATCTTATGATTCTGGTTTTTCGCAAATTTATTTCCCTGCTTTAGAAATTTTGGTATATTGGATTTTTTTCGCTATTTTTGAACGTTTTAATTACCAGGAAATTTTTTTTTAGATGAAAGCAAAATAATAACATTTTTGTTTGGCTCACGCCAAAAAAACTTCAGGCTCGACATATTCAACTTTTATCACAACTGCCGTCCAAACTAAAAAGATACATAGTGACATTTTTATGAAAAATGAGTGTACCTAGATTATTTAAAATTGTATTCGATATTAGAGTGTATTTCACTCAATCCAAAAAATACGTTTTTTGCATATTTTCAAAAAATTATAAATTAAGCAAAACCGTTTTCCTTTGAATTTCTAACTGTAATAACAGTACATAGAAAAAATTCGCCAGAATTTTTGAACAGGGAACATTTTCTTAATTTTCAAAAATTTTAATTTTCAAATCCAAAGAACGAGTAGAAGATATTGTCCGATCAAAAAAAGGTTTTGCAAGTGAAAAGCTTTTTTTTAATTCAATCAGAAAAAAAGTCAGAAAACGAACAGGCCTAACAACTACCTTAAAAAAATGCAAGAATCTAACAATCAAATTTCGATAACACTCTTAAATATTTCAATTCAAATTAAAAACTGAAATAAAATAAAAGGAAAGAAAAAAAGGCAGCCTAAACATCGAATCGTTGGTACATTTTTGTAAGTGTTTTTTGATTGGGATTTAAACAAGATAAGAATAAAACAAAGGCGAGAAAATAGAAAGAAGGGGATTTGGAGATTGCCCTCTCTTTCTTTCTTTTTTTAAAAATATAAATGGCGACATTTAATAGTGTTTTGTCCAAAGATCGTTAGACTGGGACGAATGTAAAATCCCGAAAAATTAAATTCCCGAATTGGAAAATTTCCGAATAATAAAATTCCCGAACATTCTATAATATTACCAAATTGAAAAATTCCCAAAAAATAACATTCCCGAAAGTTTATAATACTACCGCATTTGAAACTTCCCGACAGAAAATTGCGGAATTATAAAATACCCGAACAAAAACAATAAAAAATTTTTATTAATAAAAAAATTTAATTATAATTTAATAATTTTATAAATAAAAATTTTCTTAATTGTTTTAATTCGGGAATTTTCTAGTTCGGGTATTTTATAATTCAGCAATTTTCTGTCGGGAACTTTATTATTCGGGAATTGAAAAATAAAATTCCCGACACTGTAAAATTCCCGAATTTAAACAATTAAAAAATTTTATTTATAAAATTAATTAAATTGTTAAAATCAATATACATATATAAATAGTAATTGTTTATATTCGGGAAAATATATACCCGACAGGAAATTTCTGAATTACAGAATATCCGAACTAGAAAATTCCCGAATATAAACAATTGAAAAAAAAAAATATATATATACATATAATTTTATTGTTTACATTCGATAATTTTCTAGTTCGGATATTTTATTACTCGGCAATTTTCTGTCAGGAATTTTTGAGTTCGGATATATTATAAATTGGCGGGAATTTGGAGACGACTGAAAAGTCTAGAAAAATAAAATTCCCGAAACTGTAAAATTTCCGAATTGAAAAACTCCCGAATAATAAAATTCCCAAATAATGAAATTTCCGAATAATAAAATTCCAGAATAATAAAATTCCCGAACAGTTTATAATATTACCGAATTGAGAAATTCCCGAATAATAAAAATTCCCAACAGTTCATCACATTACAGAATTTAAAAATTCCCGACAGAAAATTGCCGAATTATAAAATATCTGAAATAGAAAATTCCCGAATTTAAACAATTTTATTTTTGTATGAATATTATTTATTTATGAAAAATACAATAATCAAATATTTTTATAAAAAAATTCGTTTTCATGTTTAAAGTTTCTAAAATTATTTTTTGAAATTAAAATAACAATAATTGAAAAAATTGTCATCCAGAAATATATTTTTTTCAATTATTGTTATTTTTAACTCAAACAATAATTTTAGAAACTTAAACATTAAAAATAATTTTTTTCTACACAAATTTTAATACTGTATTTTTAATAAATAAATAATGTTCATGAAAAAAATTTTATTGCTTAAATACGGGAATTTTCTAGTTCCGATTTTTTCATATTTAGGCAATTTATTGCCGAGAATTCATTATTATTTGGGAATTTTCTAATTCGTAAATATTATAAACTATTCGGGAATTTTCAATCGTCCCGTTAGATTCTTGACTTAAAAAGATATAAAGAGTTTTTTGTTTAATTTCTAAGAATTTCCTTATTATATTTGTGTACTGGACGTTAGAGAGGAATTTAAATTTTGATTTCATCTAAATTTAATTACTTAAATTAAAAAATAAATGTCAGTGGCTGAGAAAATGTACCTGCAGTGAGTGAGTGATAAATATCCTCCTTGAATTAAATCTTCCAGTCGACCAGGAGTGCCAACTACAATATCCACACCTTTATTCAAAACAGCAATTTGTTCCTTAACATTCACGCCTCCAATGACCAACAATTCTCGAACATTTGGATCCTTTATGTGGCCTTTGAACTGTTATAAAAAAAATCATTAATGAAAGACACTCAAACTTATCCAAATTTGTCTAATTTCGATTTATTTTTTTCCTCAAACAGAATAACAGGGTGGCTGTTTTAATGAAAAAAAAATTCCCGGTTTTGTCCCGGTTCGAAAAAATTTGTTACGACCATTGAAACTGAAAAATTCAAACTTTTATAGCTGCAAATTTTTTCATTTGAAGTAATCAAAACTGAACTTCGAATTAAAACACTAAAAGCGTAACTCTTTTGAATTTTAGACTTTTAAAATAGAAACTTAAAAAAATGTTATTCCAACATTTTTAATTCAATTGTTCAAAAATTTATACGGATGAAATGGAAGCTTTGAACACTATTCACTTGAACAATTTAAAATTAAATGCCATTACAATGAGGTATTTTTACTTTAACCACCAGTTAACTTCACTTCATTGAGTGCTGAGGGGAAAACAATGGACCAAATGCACGGGACAAAACATTATTTTTGTAATATCTTCGTAATGAATAATAATTATCATTTTATTATTTCATTAAATAGTTCTTGAAAAATAAAAACTATTTTTCAAATACACTTATATAGAAAAAATTAGTTTTCTCGTTGAAAAATATAAGTCCATGCGATCGTTTGTAATGTTCTAATTTGAAGAATGAATTAAAAAAATTTTAAATGTTCAAAATGAAATGAGTTTCAGCAACTTTAAGTTAAAAATAGTAGAAATTGAATAATTAAATCTTTTTTAATGACAATTTTTTAAATTAGAAGTTAACTATTTCAATTTTAAGTCGTTTTGAATTAATAATTGTTCAATTGTTATTTATACACCGAAATTCAACCTTTTCAGTTTCAAATTAAAAATGAAACAATTAAAATGGCAACGTTCAAAATTTAAATTTAAACTCTAAAATTTTAATTATACAAGGCTATTTAAAACAATTCCGTTTCAAATTGTGCAGTTTTTAATACTTCTGTATTATTGATAATTTTAAATAAACAGTCAAATACTTCTAAGTATTTAAAGAAAATTAGTTAAAAATTGAATATCTTAAGCTAAAGCAATATTTTATTAGGGTTAGTATTTGAATAAGAGCATTGAATTATGAATCTATTAATTTGAAGATATTCAAAAATATTAAAGTTTTAAAAATTTAATTCAGACGTTTACATTTCTTCATCATTGTCAATACTCCGAAATGAAGAATGAATCAATACATTTGTAAATTATCAAAATGAAATAATTTTAAGCAATTTTTAACTAGAAAAATGAAAAATTGAACGAATACAATTTTTTTAATTGAACACTTTTTAAATTAGAAGTTAATTAGAATTTGTACATTCAAATCAATAATTGTTCAATTGTTTTTTATGAATCAAAATTTATTTTTGTTCTGAAATATTATTGAATATACTCTTCAAATTATATTTAAACAAAAAAATCAACATTTCCATTTTCCTAGGAATATCTTAAAACCTTTTAAAGTCCTTAAATAGCCTAAAAATGTAATTTTCAAATCTTCAAAAATCTAAATGTTTTTTTTTTAATTTTTTAAAATCTTCAAATTTAAAATTATTTAAATTTTTTTTGATAACTTCTAAATACCATTTAAAATTATTCGAATTTTTCCTAAAATTTTCAAAAAATCCAGCAAGATTAAAAAAGTTACCTTAAAGCCTTCCAGATTCTGTTCAATTATTATTGATATTTATTTTATTTATTTATAATATTCAAAGTTTAAATTAGGCCCTTTGAAAATTTAACGATTTAAGGCTTTCTGTTTCACACAATTTAGTTTAAAATTGTTTAGTTTTGAATATTTGATTCATAAATGCTCGTTTTAAACGAACAGTCAAATATTGCTAATAATGAAATAAATGTTCTTTTTCTTATTAAAAAAATTTCGAACTGAATGGGTTAAAAATGGAATATTTTAAACTGAAACATTTTTTGAATATAATTTGAAATTTGATAAAAGCATTTAATTATGAATTTATAAAATGTAAATTATTTAAAAATTGACAATACAAAATAGTTTATAAAGTTTTTAAAGGACGTTTACAAATTGTTTAATTTGAACAAATTCAGAATCAGCTTGTAAAAACAATTATTGTTCAATTTTTAATACTCGAATTACACTTACATTTTTTAAATCATGAATTACTTTATACTTGCAGTTGATCATCTTAAAACATTTTTTATCAAATATTTTCAATTAAAAATGATTAGGTCTTTAAAACTGAATTTTAAAATTCTTTAAATTGAAAATGTATGCTTCAAAATGAAGACCTAAAAAAAAAAATTTTTTAAGTAAAAGGTTTTCAGAATTACGCATTGTAAACTGAATGATTTCTTAATTGAAAAAGTAAAACAATTGAAAAAAAAATTTTTAAAATTGAAATCAAACTTATTTTAAATTGCATTACGTCATGTGATAGGGTAGATCTTCCTTGTGAAAAGTTGTAAAATTATCGTTCATTTTTTAATACTCGAATTACAGTTCAATTCGAAAAATCAATAATTAATTTTTGTTAACAGTTGATTAACTTAGAACGTTTTTATAAAAAATGTCAATTTTAAACGCTTTTAGTTTTTATTTGTTTAACAAGGAGATGATCAGAGTTGAGCTTTTTTTTTAAATTTCATAAATTCCCTGTCTGAAAGTCAATTGGATGACTATTAATTTTTCCAAAACATTATTAGCCAATGGCAACCCGGTTCTTTGATTCGAAAAATATTAATCGGCCCTCAGTCAAAAAAAAGTTTCTTTGAATCATAGAAATTTCGTTTAATTCAAAGAAATAGTTTTTTATTCAAATGAAAGTTTTTCTTTAATTTGAAATTATTTTCTTCATTTTAAAGGGATTTTTGGTTTAATGAAATAAATTATGTTCAAGAAACGGTTTCTTTAATTTAAAACAAATATTTTGCTGAGTGGTTTTCTCATGTAAAATTATGCGAATATACAATTTTTTACATTCGTTTTTAATACAAAATTCGGTTCTTTCTTGAATTTGCTGAAAATTAAAAAAAATTGAAAATTTAGTTCCCAACAGTTGAAAATTTAAAAAAATTGAAAATCGAAATTATATCTGTTAAAAATTAATTCAATTCAATTTTAAACTGTTGGAAATTATATTTTATTCAATTATCAATAGTGAAAAATTCTAGAAAAAGCGAATTAAAAAAAAAGTGTTAAAAACGTTATATTTACATAATTTTACATGACAATTTATTAAATAAATATTGCAATCCACTATAAATTTTGTTTAAAAAAATTGAATTTTTTATAAACGGAACGGCATTGGCAAATAATTTTTTAGCAAATTAATATTCATCCAACGGATTCTCCGTACAAAATTTATGAGATTTATAAAAATCCCAACACAGATGATCTATCTCCCTGTAAGCCTGCAAACCTACATTTTAAAATTCTTTAGATTGAAAATGAAGATCTAAAACGGAAAACTTTAAGAGTAAAGATTTTGGAATTACGCATTGTAAACTGAATGATTTCTTAATTGAAAAAGATTACAATTGAGCATAAAATAAAAAAACAGTTATTTTAAATTGCATTGGATCATATGATTTGATAGATATTTCTTCTAAAAATTTGTAAAATTATTATTCCATTTTCAACACACGAATTAAAGTTCAATTTTTAAAATAATTAATATATATTCACGGTTGGTCAATTTAAACGGTTTTTTATCAAAAATTTTCAATTTCAAACGCTTTTAATTTTTAATTGTTTAACAAGGAGATAATCAGAGTTGAGGTTTTTTTTTAAATCTCATAAATCCCCTGTCTGAGGGTCAATTGGATGACCATTGATTTTCTAATGGCAACCTGGTTACGAAAAAATCGACTTTTTCAACAACAAAAATTTTCATGGATTGAAATGTTTATTAAATCACTTGGAAAAAAGATTCCTTGATTCGAAAAATATTCATTAGCCATCAGTAAAAAAAAAGTTTCTTTGATTCAAAGACTTTTTTTTTATTCCAAGAAATTTCATTTGATTCATTGAAATGATTTCTTGTTCGAATGAGCATTTTTCTCTGATTGACAAAAATTTCTTAAATTTGAAGGTTATTTTGGTTTAATAAACTAAATTATGTTAAAGAAACGGCTTCTTTAATTTAAAACGAATTTCAACTTTTAAAAATTAATTCAATTCAATTTTCAACTGTTGAAAAATATATTTTCTTCAATTGTTAATAATATTATTTTGATTAAATAATTTTTAAAGTAAAATTTTTTATAATTACGCACTGTAAACTGAATGGTTTCATAATTGAAAAAATTTACAATTTTCCTTCTAAAAATTTGTAAAATTCTCGGTCCGAAAATACATCCACTGTCATTTCCCGGTGTCCCTGTTCAGCAGCCACCCTCGATAATATAATTAACCGTTTATAAAGAAAATACGAAAAAATCAGGAAAGATGAGAAGAAAACCATTACTTTTTGAATTTGATTATAAGTCTGCTCAGCCAATTCACGAGATGGTTCAATGATGATAGCCTGTGGAGCATTATTAACGGGTTTGGAAGTATCTCCTTGATTGCTTTGACTGCTGACGGGATTATTTTGTACGAATTCTTTCGGAGTTGCAGATACAGCAATAAAATCAGCCGGTGGTGGATACTTAAACGGCGTCGCTCCAAAGTTAAAAGACATTTCGGCATTCTTCAGCACAACTGCAGGATAATAAGTCATCGATTTTTGCTGCGAATTTAGTGTAAATGCTGTCCCCAAATCAAGACCATTTTTCATGAACCGAATTTCGCCCTTCTCTAGATTTAAGAGACAGCCAATTACGTCGTGCATTCCAAATGCTTCTCCGTAGTTGTCGAATTGCTTAGAGTTGGATTTTTTTCCAGTTCCACCAAAGCCGAAACCAAATTTATCTGTTCCCAAATCCATAGAAGCCTGCAATCAAAATATTCGTCACTTGAATAACTCTTATCTTTGTTAAAAAGAAAGAGATATATTTTATAATTGTAAGGACCTGAGCAGTTGACCATCCTACGCGACAGAGTCCTTCGTCCGTAACAGCGGCCTCAAAAAAATATTTTCCGTTTCCTTGAACACCCTTATTGGCTCGACAGCCATGCCATTCGCGCGGTTCACGGCTTTGGCAGCGTAATCCATCGGGCGTTACAGCCAATGCTGGACCTCGATCAAACATACTGAGAAGCCAGTTGGGAGCTAGAAAGTAAAATAAAAAACTAAAAAGGTAAGTTTTTTTAACTTTTTACCGAGGGGTTGACCACGCGACTTTTTTAATGTACACCAGATTTGAAGCTTTTAGAAGATTTCCAGAATTTCAAAATATTTTACAAGATCTCAGACAGATTTTTCATCTATTCCACAAAGATTTAAAAGAAATCGTGACGATTTCAAAGATTGCAAAAGATTTCACAAAAATTCTAAAAGATTAAAAAATTTTGAAAGATTAAAAAAAATTAAAAATATTTCAGAATATTTGAAATATTAAAAAACAAATATTTTAAAAAATTGCACTAGATTTCACAAAAATGTCAAGAGATCTCAAAGATTTATCGAAGATTTCACAAAGATTTATCGAAAACTTCAATGATTTTACAAAGATCACAAAGATTTGACAAAGATTTCAAAGATACCAAACATTTAAAAATATATCAAAAAATTTCAGAATATGTCAAAGATTTTTATGAGATTTCATCGAATTTCAAAGATTCCAAAAGATTTACAAAATTTTT
>CAKNWT010129526.1:1091-11987 GCA_932066315.1 Andricus coriarius
GAAGTTCGATCGAGATTGTATGAGCTGCCTCGTCCGAAGAGATCAAACCCACCTCGCCCCTATAATTTACATATCTACATATGTATATATAAAACCCAAACAGGATGATTTACTCGAAACTTTGAAATAGAATGACTGGAAATGGGTAAGCGGGAGGTACGACCCCTAGAAGTGGCGCGAAAAACTCCTAACTTTAAAATATCGTGGCGGAACTCACGGCAACTAACGGCACTACACATTTGATCTCTTCGGACGAGGCAGCTCATACAATCTCGATCGAACTTCACTTAAGGTAAGTTCGTTCAATCTTATAATTTTGTTGACTATTGAAGGCTAAAATTCGGTCATGAAAAATTGCGATCAACTGCAAATAGTCATAATTTACGATAAACTCATTAAAAATTAAGATTAACAGTATTAAATAAATACAATTATTATAAACATTGCCATGAACAATTTAGTAAAAAAATGTTGTCCCTTCTTTCGCTCTCCGTCGCGTATGAACGGGAAGCACTATGTAATGGAGGCGTCGATATTATTAGAAGGAAATGAAAGTAAAATAATGTTGACTTTAATTGGGTTAAATGGAAAAATATCAATTGATAATTTTTAAATAATCATTTTGTAAACAAATACGGAGTCAACTCATTTTAAAATAGTTATATTTCGTCTTCGAAGTAGTTTCTGCTAAAAAAAACTACTTATATACTGAAAGAAAAACCAAATGATGCATTTTTTATTAAGTTTTCTTAACCAATAAACAATCTTTGCCAAATGCAAAGTATCACAAGCAAAAGGCTTTCGAGACATACCAACAGTTGATTCTACAAAAAGAAACTTGTATATTGAAAAATGGCCAAATAACAATTCATTTATTAACATTTTTCGAAAGCACAAAAGTATTTCCCATTAAATAATTATTGCTGGACCGATTTCTAAGTTTTATTCTATTCAAATTGCATGAGATTCTGCATGTTTACAATGGCATCTAGGCAAAAACTCATTAGCATTGAAGCCTATCAGTCAATTTATAATTCTTTACAAACAATTGTGTATTATTTAAACGAATTTAATAAACAAAGACACTATTTTGCCATTTTAAAGTCGGCATGGTTCACATTTTCAATAGTCTTTTGCTGTTTTAATGTGCTTTGTGGATAAGAATTTCTTATAATAAAATCGAATGAAGTCAAAAAGTCTTGAGTTGCCCATTTTTCAGCAGAATCTTTTAATTTATTCAGTATAATAATCTGAAAGTATATTTTTGAGGCATATTTGTTCATTAGATTGTAGTAGCAATTTGTAAATTGTTGTGTATCAATAAACTATCACAAGAAGAACCTCTTGATCGTAAGTCGCAAGCATCTTTATTGCAGATTTTCGACAGCGAAGATAGATTTTCCCAGACTTCTTAATTTCAAATTTATAAAACTTTGGCACCTGTCCAAGATTCTATGGCTATTTCTACATTTTTTTCAGGATCAATTTTTTCCCCATATACTGAAAATTAGATATTATCATGAATTGTTTAAACAATTTATTATTGTTTTTAGCAATTTTCTCATAGAATGAAGTTAAAAAGTGAAGTAATAATGAATTCAAGTTCATAAAATAATTGTTTTAACAAATTATCATAATTATGAATAATATTATATTTGAATAATGCTAGAAAGATGCGTTTTATTTTAATTTCTGGCTTTCTATCCAATTTTCATTTGGAGTGAAGTGATAATGAATTCAAGTTAACAAAATAATTGTTTGAAAAAATTATTATCATTATTAATAATATTCTCTTTCCTTAATTGATAAAATTTTTCGGCTTTTTCTGAAATTGTCAACAGTTTGATTATCTTTTATTAGGCATGACTTAATAACTAATTATATTCAGCAAAAATAATTGTTTAAACAAATTATTATTGTTCATGACTATCTTCATCTATATCGATTGCGCCTGAAAGTTGCGCTTTTTCGGAAATTTTTACCTTTCTGTCCTATTCTCACTTAGTGAGGTAATAATTAATTAAAGTTAACAAAAAAGTTGTTTGAACAATATAATATTTTTTATAACTATCTTTTCTTAAATAAGTGCTAGAAAGTAACGGTTTTTTCTTAAATAATTCACTTTGCTCCGCCTAATTAATTACTAACGATTAATAAATAAACAGTATAGAAAACTATATTTTAAATAATCTCTTTCATTTCTGTGAATATATATTCGGATAATTTAATATTCTGAAATGAAACAGATATTTAAAATACGCTTTAAATTTTTGACACGGATCATATGAATACAACTTTCCCTTGAATCAGTTACTGAGAGACTTCAGTGAGGTGTCAGAAATGCAGCAATTATTATTATTATTCTATTCTTTGTTTTTGCCTCTTGTGTAAAATAGCTTTTTTTCTTTAAATTATTTTTTTAAGCATGGGGAAAAGAGCAAAAATAATTAACTTAAAACAACAATACCAGTCGAAAAATCATTTTTATTGTGGTTGACTTATTATTTGTTCATAAATAAAAAGGCGATGTAGAGTCAAAGATTTTTGAAAAAACCGCCACTTTCTAGCATTTATCTGAGAAAAAGATAGTCATAAACAATATTAAATTGTTTAAACAACTTTTCAGTTAACTTTGATTAATCATTACCTTACTAAGTGAAAAAAGGACAGAAAGGTAAAAATTGCCGATAAACCGCAACTATCAGGCTCAATCGATATAGATGAAGATAGTCATAAGCAATAATAATTTGTATAACAATTATATTTGCTCAATCGAATTGATTATCAAGTCACGCCTAATAAAAAATAGACAAACAGTTGAAAGTTTCAGAAAAAAAACGCAACATTCTACCAATTAAGCAAAGAAAATATTATCAACAATGATAATAAATGGTTGAAACAATTATTTTGTTAATTTTAATTCATTATTACTTCATTCCAAATGAAGATTAAATAAAAAGCCAGAAATTAAAAAAACCGCACTTTTCTAGCATTATTCAAATATAATATTATTAATAAGTATAATAAATTGTTTAAAGAATTATTTTGTTAACTTGAATTAATTATTACTTCACTCCAAATAAAAATTGAACAACAAATGGAAAATTTGTGAAAAAACCGCATGTTTCTAACTCTATTCTATGAGAAAATTGCTAAAAACAATAATAAATTGTTTAAACAATTCATGAAAATATCTCATTTTCAGTACAAGGTAATATATTATGTATTAGAAACAATTCGCATTAAAGAAACCGTAAAAAAATCATAATTAGCGCCAAAAACTCGCAAAACCCATTTTTTCACTTATGGGGTTTCTTTGGGATCCTAAAAAACAGACTTATGGCGGTGATATTTGAAAAGTGATATTTTATTCGTATTCTATGGCTAATTATGGAGAGAAATGTTGAGCTTCAACTCGATTGAGATAATATTGAGGATTCTGAATAAGATTTACAAAAATGTGTTTTTTCTTATGGGAAATGCATGTTACACTTCATGGGGCTTGCGGCACCGCCAAATTTCATTTTTTTCAAAACAAAAAAAATGGATCAATTTTTGGGTGGATTTGAACAAATTTTGGGGTCGTCCCTACAGAAATTAAAAAAAAAATTGTTTGGACCACCCTAATGCACACCCAGGTACCCGGGTGCCCACCATAAACAAATTTAACTTCGAGTGATTTCGAGCGATGCCGAATATTATTATGGGCTTGAAAATATGTCTTGTAGTTTTCTGAATGTGACTTGTGTGATTACTTCAAATTAATTTCTTTTATTTACTATTTTGCATGAATGCACTCAGCATTAATTCACGTAAAAGTGGTAGGGTTGGTCTTAGGGGGTTGTTAACATTTATTATAAGAGATAAAATATAATGTGGAGTGTTCTAAAGGTGACTTGTGTGATTATTTTATATTTGAATATCTTTGTATGTGTTTTGCATGGAGTCTTCTTGTATTTGTTCAAGTAAAAGTGGTAGATGTTGTTTTCGGGGTTTTTGAATGTTAGTGTGGGATTAGAAATATAACTTGTGGTTTCCTGAAGGAGGCTTGTGTGATTATTTTATATTTGTCAATTTTCTCAGTGCTATGCATGAAGACAGTTAGTATTTCTTCGGGTAAAAGTGGTAGGGGTTATCATAGGGTGCTGTTGAATGTTATTAGGGGGTTGGGAATATAACTTGTGGTTTATCAAAGGTAATTTTCGTGATTATTTAAAATCAAAACATTGTTGCTGAGTATTTTGCGTGGAGGGACTTGGGATTTGTCTAGGGAAACGTGGTAGGGTTGGCCGGTGGAGATTCTTGAAATTTATTATTGGACCGAAAATATAACTTGGAGTGTTCTGGAGGTGACTTGCATGATTATTTTATATTTGCCAATTTTTTCAGTGTTTTGCGTGGAGGCACTTAGGATTTGTTCAGGTAAAGGTGGTCGGGGTTGTCTTAGGAGATTGTTGAATATTATTAGGGGCTTGGAAATATAACTTGTTGTTCTCTAAATGTAATTGCTGTTATTATTTCAAATTACAAAATGTGTGTTGAGTGTTTTGCATGGAGGCACTCGGGATTTTTGCAGGTAAAAGTAGTGGTGGTGGTTTTCGGAAGTTTTTGACTATCTTAATGCGATTGGGATGTTAACTTGAGGTTTGATGAAGGTGACTTGTGTAATGGTTTCAAATTTAAAAAAATTGTTGAGCATTTTGCGTCGAGGCACTTGGGATTTGTTTAATCAAAAGTGGTAGGTATAGTCTGTGGATGTTCTTAAAATTTAGTATAGGACCGAAAATATAACTTGGAGTATTCTGGAGGTGACTTGTATGATCATTGTTAACAGTTAACAGTTGTTAACAGTCATAACGGATCCTTTTTGCTACGCAGGTTGGTTCTCCTCTTACGAGTATAAAAATTTGAAAAAAGCTGTAGGCACACGGGTACCCAGAGTGCCTAACAACTGCAACAACATTGATAAAGTTGTGTGTGCAAAAGAGGTGTAATAAACGCTGATTATGCTTATAATATTAACACAAGGTGTACGTGATATACCAACATACGATTTTCTACTTGGCGAAATATTTAGTCATCTATTTATTGTTGCAGAATTGAGTTCACAATTCGACTGCTTACCTAATGGCGCTCCCATTCCTGGTGCTTCTCGTTCCGAATCTTCTGTTTCTTCTGGCAGACATAATTCTTCCGAAAATCTTGCTCCTGCAGAGCCTCAGCTTCGTTCCAGGACCAGGTCTCCTCTTTTCAGGCGTCGTTCTTCACTCATACTTGGATATGGACTTGAACAACTTGGAAATATTCGACTTATTCCCTACATCAATCCGCAACGACAATTCGAAATTCGGAAATATACTTTTCCTCCCAATAAACAAATTTATTTCCGAGGAGGGCGTAGTACATCTGTAAGCATAACAAGCGAAGTACAAAAAGTAATAACAACATACAGTGGAGATGTCATTGCAATAACGGAAAGTAATAAAACTCTTCGTGAAATATATAATCACTGTGGACAACGGGTGGGCATAATCATGGAAAGCGGCGCGGTGTTTCTATTGCCCAGAGAATTAGTCAATGAAACTCCATTAGGCCACACTCGACGAATCCCAGGGAATTTTAAAGTGATATGTTTAGACCACGTTTGAACCACAATTCTTCACAGCATTAATTTATTTGAAAAAATTGAAACCTACAATAAATAATTGTTTGTAATCTGAAGTCGGATCAAAATTTTACAAGAAACTGGTAATTATATTAAAAGAGTCAGTCTATTATGGTTCTCAAGGCTTTGTTCGTTTTTGAAATACTCAGTATATCTTTTTCCGAAATTGTATATTTAACTTATTTTTTATAGTTAATTATATCTTTCACTGGATAAAAAATTTTAAGATAAGCGTTTGCTCTCTTTCGTTTGGCAAATAGTAGGTGAAACTATTATTGTTTGCAAAGAATCATAACAGCTAAAATTCGCATTACGGATTTGAACGAAAAACGCGCTAACCTGAATATAGAAAAAAATATTTTCGAAAAACCGTTGAAAAGCGTACCAAATTCTGCGCTGAATGATCCTTTGGTGAAGTAATTGGGTCTTGTGGATTTTGAGTTATCACATGAGAAAGACCAAAATAAAATTCGTATTATTGAGGAATTTTGTACTTTAACGCTTGGCAGGAGGTAGGAAAATTTATTTATTTTTTATCTAGGATGCTTTCATAAAAAAATTACTCTTTCATCAACCCGTAAAGTTTTTTCAATGTTTGGTGATCTAAATGAAAGGTAAAGTCCAGAAGATCATTTTTGTATAATATCAAATTGATCAATTATTTTCCTAGCCCGTATAATGGGTTGATGTTGAAGTACAAAATTCCTTAAAAATAGGAATTTTAATTTCGTCTTTCTAACGTGATAATTCAATACCCACAATGCCAAATTATATAATCCAAGGATAATTTAGCGCAGAATTTGATAAACTTGCCAACCGGGTTTCAAAAATATATTTATCTATATTCCGGATGGCGCTATTGCCTTCCAAAGTCAAGGCTCATTTTTCATTGGTTAATTTTCCAGCAACTTAGATTTTGGAAAAAAACAAATATTCTTGTTGATGTTTCATGAAATTATTTTAAAAATAAATATTATTTCTCCTAAAATATAATTTTATACTATTATTTCTTATCGGAAACTCAACACATAAATATTGTTAATAATTTTTGCACAAATAGAGAACGTACAAAAAAGCGTTACGTAATATAAGAGCGTCCCCTTAATTTGTTCAATTAAATAAATATAAACAAAGCTAATTTAAAAATTCACGTTTATCAGATGGTCTAGAAATTGAACTGTCTTTGATAGATAGATAGAGGAAAGATTGAAAATCCTCAATAGTGTTTTAACGTCTAGGATGAATTATATAGAAGAAAAATTAACAACACTTCCAGACCTAATCGTATTTAATACAATTTTGACGTTTCGTCACTAGTCATAGTAACCTCATCAGAAATCCATGGTTAAATCTATTAAAAGAATTACATAAGAAATTACATAAAAAGTAAAAGTGTTTTAAAACATGATTTTTTAACATCGAATTATAATGATTTACCAATAGGTAGAGCGGCGAAGTTCAGTCACAATAATAAAATTTTCGAAAAAAGAAAAGAAAAAGAGAGTTTCCTCCAAGAACAATTGACAATTTCGATGTGACATCGTGGAAATTTGAAACGTAAAGGTTTCGTAATTGAAAAAAGTCAATTGAATAGATAAATTGAGATTAGTATCTTGAACACAACCATTTTTGGTAATTATTACATTATGATGAAGGACTTAGAATTTAAATCAAATTTTTATGATTTGAAGAAAAGGATTTTTAAAACAGATTTTGAAGAGGAGTATGGTACAATGTACCATGCGGGCCCCGAGTCGATCGAGTACTGGAAAGTTCGAACATACTAATTAGGAAGAAAGAAAATTTAGGCGCCAAATTTAAATGTTTTTTAAATTTAAGAAAAAAAGTAAATTTCATTAACAAACTTTACCTAAAATCCTATTGTAAGCATGATTATAAAATTTAAAATCAGTAATATTGTTCAAAGCATTGTCATTCTCATTTTTAATATGCATCATCTCGACAAAGTTTCTTTTATAATAATTTTTCTCCTTATGTAGTATTTTAATGTCATCCCATTTGATATAATTTTAAATTCCATTACGAACAAAATGGATGTGTCTAGCAATTTCTTTATAGCTTTTGTACAATGGTTAATATTTCTGAAATGCTCATTTCTTCTAGTCTCTAGCGATCTTTTAGTTTGTCCAATATAGGACATACCACAAGAACAATCCAATTTATAAACAACATTATACTCTTCTGATTTTTCCAATGGGTCTTTCCCCAATTTTATAAAACGGTCAAATTTTGAATCAATTCTCCAAATAGTATCAATATTAAAGTTAGAAAAAAGTCTACGAATTGGATAAGATATATCTGGATAAAAGTTAAAAGAGACAAATTTTTTATCGTCATTATTATTTGTTGAATTTAACTCTGAAGAAGGTTTTTTATTATTAATTTGAAAGAGTCTTATTTTGATGTGTTATTCAGTAAAAAGTTTAGGATAACTATTGTAATTTAATATTTTTTTAAACTAAATTTAAATTTTAATGTTGAAAAGATTGATCGGAAAGAAGAATAGCTGAATCGAATAAATTCTTCACAATACCAATCTTTCTGTTTATAGGATTATTTGAAAAAAATTCAAAAGTCTACCGGAATATGTACTTTTTCTATACCAGTTTGTGATAATATCGTTTGAATTTCTTATGATAATTTTCACGTTTAAAAAACTGATATAATTGAATAATTTCGGAACAGAATCAGATAAGATTTTACTCATAGTTTTAGCCAAGTAATAAGTTGGAATGTTAAGATAGGATACCACAGGTCTTAGAGGAAAATTAGTTTTATGAACCTTTGGAAGGCCATACATTTTTGCTATATTGGTATTCGAAGTAGACAATGACAATGACAATGACGATTTACTGGAGGATGAATTTTCAACAACTTAAAATTGCACTTTTCTTTTCAAAAGCGAATGTTTGTGTATTATAAAAAATAAAACAAAATAGACAATAAAATCCGCAAAGAGACTTATGAGTTGTTTTTGTCAATAAAAACTTATTGGACCGGATATTATGACCCGTTTCGCAAGTCGATGGTACAATAGTAATTAAATTCGGAAGTACAATCAAAGGTTAGTGCCATAAAAAAATCTGCAATAACTTCCGCTTTCTGCTCGACAAATAAACTCAAGCTAGTGGTTGCGAAACCTGCCATTATTATTTTCCAAATCGTCGGTGCGATTCCACGCCTTTCCTTTCGATTGTAATGTGAATTTTATTGGTTTCCAATTCTTTCTTTTAGAAGTAGCAGACAATCGAAGAGAAAATAAAAGTTCGTATTAGTTTCCTATTTCTTCGTTCTCATTCATGAAAGTGTAATGGACGCACTCTTTAATCATGTGCACAAAATAATCTAAGTCAATGATTTTTGAAGCTCCAGAGGTAATTTTAAAACTATAAACTGAATTTAAGTGGGTTAGAATCATTCTCCGAGTGTAGAATCCATCTCGAGCAAATATACGTGTCTGCCAATCGTAACTTCTCCAGGTGTAAAATAAATAAATTCACTTCCGACCATCTGAAGACTGAAGGTTTTCGTTGGTAAATCAAACATTATAATTAATTTTCGTAGAACTTTTTATTTTCTTTTAAAAACTAGGAGCTAAACCTGCCCTATCAAAATAATAGACAACATAACCTTGACGACCAGAAAGTAGTGGAATCGTCACGTATAACAATAGTTTAAAATATCAATGGTAATAGGGTGACCATCCGTCCGCATTTCCCCGGACGTGTCCTCATTTTAGGGCTTGTGTGAGTTGTCCTACAGGATTTTTGACTTTGTCCGGGTTTTGTCCGAATTTTCCAAATGATACATTTTAATTTTTTAATCAACTTTTGGACCTTTTTGTGTACAAACATTTATCATTCAATGCCATCTAGCAATCGACATATAGTACTGGACCGCTAGCTACGGCCGTCATAAGTGGAATAGGGAATAGAAATAGAGGGAAAATCGAGAAAGTTTACCTGTCTTTTTCCAAGGATGATGATTAGTTCTACTCATCTTCCATCTGCTTTCATAGAAAAGGATCAATTCACCAATCGCCATCCTTAGAGAAGGACAGGTTGATCTACTCGATTTCCCCTCTCTTTCTATTCCCTATTCTACTTCCTAACGTATCCTCTTTTTTGAATGAATTTTTGTCCTACTTTGTCCTCATTTTTCAAAGCTTTTTGTCCTACTTTTCAAACATCAATTATGGTCACCCTAAATGGTACCCAGTCAGCTAATTCGGCAAGCACACCCTAACTCACGTCGGTGAGCCTCTTGGCCGTTCTTTTTGTTACTAGCCGCGCATAACTATATGATTTAAAAGTAATCTAGCTTGTTGAAAATTAAACAATGTTGTTAGAAAGTATCCTTTTTGGTTAAAAATTCAACTTTTATGTTGAAAATTCGTCTTTTCGGTTAAGGATTCAACTTCTTGGTTGAAAAATCGTATTTTTTGGTTAAATTCTAATTTTTTAAATTAAAATAAAAATATTTTTGGGTTAAAATATCAACTGTTATAATTATAATATAAGTTTCGTTGAATATTCATCTTTTCGCTTGAAAATTTGACCATTTTAATACAAATTAATTTTTAAACTGAAAGTGTAACTTTTCCATTTTTGTTGAAAATTCGTCCTTTTCTTTGAGAATTCATTCTTGTAGGATGTAAATTCAACTATCGTGTTGAAAATCTAATAATTATCTTGAAAATTCAACTGTTTGAGCAGAAATTTCATTTTTGTTGGATAAAAATGCAATTTGGTTGAAAATTTAATAAATTTGTTAAAAAGTCATCCATTTTGGACTGAAAATTCAATTATCTTCGTTAAAAATTTACTTATTGTTGAAAACTCATATACTGATATTGAAAAGTCAAACTGAAATCGGTTTTGGTTGAAAATTCATATATTTTTTGTTGTTGAAAATGTGTCTTTTTTATTTAAAAATTCATCTGTTTTAGTAGAAATTTGAGCTTGGTCAAAAATATTTGGTGGTCTCTAAGAAGGACCTATTCTGCTGTCCCAACTAAGAACATGACAAGTCGCATTTGCTATAAGGTTCATAGTCGCTCGTTTTACACGGATTACTCACACAGAGTTGACCCCTTTTTTTGTAATGTTTTTTTTGTAGAATGTGACGTCAGGGTAACTTAGCCGCCGGGGTTCCCATGCTCGTCAGAGTCAAGTCAGTGCACCCTACTCCCTTCTCACACTTTTTCTGGT
>CAKNWT010129528.1:1348-11470 GCA_932066315.1 Andricus coriarius
AAGTTCAAATAATTAATTTTCAACAAAAAAACAAACAAATTTTCAACAAAATTATTACATTTTTAACTAACATGATGAATTTCAACCGAAAAATGAATTTTTAACGAAATAATTTAACTTTCAACCAAATAGTTGAATTTTAACTCAAAAAGATGATTTTTCAACAAAAACTGATAACTCTTTAACAGGAATAGTTGAATTTTCAACTAAGCAGACGAATTTTCTATTGAAAAAAATTAATTTTGAACAAAATAATTTCAATTTTCAACTGGAATAGTTCAATTTTTAACAAAATAATTAAATTTTTAAGCAAATTGTAGAATTTATAACAAAAAGAGATAAACTCTAAACTAAAAATATAACAGTAGAAGAATTTATTTAATCATGAAAGCTTTAAATAAAACCTGTCATTTATTCCTTTTATGATCGTTTTCAATTTGAAGTTGTACAATTTTCGGCAAAGGCTTTTAAATACAAATTTCTAATCACACAAATCTTCATTTAAAGTTATTAATTCTAAATGTTAAATTTCAAAATTCAGATGTGGAAATTATTAAAAAATAAAAAGTTACTTGCAATAAAACTGTTTAATAAAATTGAAGACTGAACAAATCATTTAAAAACGACTAAAAATCAATAAATCCAGATGATAAAATAAATCAATATTAATAAAATCTAAACTAAATGGATTTCCCTCTAAAATAATCCAAACTTAAAGTTTCAGCTCACGAAAAAAGCTGTCAACATCGATTGGCTATATGGAAAAGCACCACATAAAAAAGCGACATGAAGAACACGACATAAATAATTAAACATTCACTAGCCTCTAGTCCTTGAACTTAATTTCGCATTCTCCAAAGTAATAATAATTGCAAATTATTTGAATGAACAATGTGCCATTCGCGAAACACTTAACTAAAATATTATTCTATCGATAAAAATAGATTTATAATAATTTTTATGTTCTTATACCTGGGTTCATTCCTCCTTAAGGTTCCATCTTTTCTGCAAACTATGACCTCCCTGCTTCCAGGAGTGAATTGTATCAGCCATCCAATACAGGAAACCATAAAACAGCAATTTATGTAAAAAATTACGAGTGCCGGGTACTTATTCGAGCTTCTCCAGTCTACCATGAATGTTAGCTGTAAAAAAAAGGAATAAGCAAAATTGTAAGTGAGACAAAGACAATTAATCCAGATTTTATTCAATTTTAGATTTAGATTTAATTGAAGTTTCAGTTAAAGAAATTAATTTTTAACCAAACTGATGAATTTTCAACTAAAATGATGAATTTTCAAATAGAATAGTTGAATTTTAGACAAAAAAAAATTTTCTACCAAAATTATGAATTTTTAACTGGAATAGTTGAATTTTAGACAAAAAAAAGATTAATTTTCAACTAAAATGATGAATCTTTAACTGGAATAGTTGAATTTTTAACCAAAAAGTTGAACTTTCAACCGAGATGATTAATTTCTACCAAAAAAGATAAATTTTTAACAAAATACATGATCTTTCAACAAAAGACATGAATTTTCAACTAAAAATGAACAATTTTCCACCAAAAATGAAATTGTTAAATTTGCAGCTAATAAAATTAATTTTCAACCAAAAAGATAAATTTTTCAAGAAAATAGTTGAATCCTCAACCAAAACGACGAATTTTCAAACAAGAAGATTCATTTTCGACCAAAAAAGACGATTTTTCAACAAAATACATAAATTGTCAACTAAAAAAGATAAATTTTCAATCAAATAGTTGAATTTTCAACTAAAAAAAATCTGTTTTCAACCAAAAATGAAATAGTTGAATTTTCAGTTAATGAAATTAATTTTTGACCAAACTGATGAATTTTCAACTAAAATGATGAATTTTCAAATGGAATAGTTGAATTTTAGACAAAAAAAATTATTTTTCTACCAAAAAGATGAATTTTCAACAAAATACGTGATCTTTTAACAAAATGCACAAATTTTCAACTAAAAATGATCAATTTTTAACCCAAAATGGAATAGTTAAATTTTCAGCTAAAAAAAATAATCTTCAACTAAACTAGTAAATTTTTAACCAAAAAGATAAATTTTTAAACGAGAAGATTAATTTTCAAATAAGAAGTTTAATTTTCGGCCAAAATATACGATTTTTCAACAAAAAACATAAATTTTCAACAAAAAAGGACAAATTTTCAAACAAACAGTTGTCTTTTCAACCAAAAAAATTAATTTTCTACCAAAATATAAATATTCAACAAAATACATGAATCACCAACGAAATAGTTGAATTTTAAACTAAAAAAGATATATTTTCAACCAAAAATGGAACAGTTAAAATTTCAGTTAAAGAAATTAATTTTAAACCAAACTGATTAATTTTCAACTAAAATGATGATTCTTGAATTGGAATAGTTGAATTTTAAACATCAACAAAAATGAATTTTCAAGCATGAAGATTAATTTCCACTAAAGAAGACAAACTTAAAGCTAAAAAATATAAATACTCAACCAAAAATTGAATAGTTAAATTTTCAGTTAAAAAAATTAATGTTCAGAGATGAATTTTCAACTAAAATAATTAAATATTCAATTGGTACAGTTACATTTTCAGTTAAAAAAATATAATTTTCAAACGAAAAAATTAATTTTCATAAAAATTTGCAAACAAAGTGATTCATTTTCAACTAAAATAATTAATCTTCAACTGGAATAGTTAAATTTTAAACCAAAAAGATGAATTTTCAACTAAAATGATGAATCTTTAACTAAAATAGTTGAATTTTCAACCAAAAAGATTAATTTTAAACCAAGAAGATTAATTTCTACCAAAAAGACGAATTTTCAACCAGAAAAATAAATTTTTCAAGAAAATTGTTCAATCCTCAACCAAAACGACGAATTTTCAAACAAGAAGATTCATTTTTGACCAAAAAAGACGATTTTTCAACAAAATACATAAATTTTGAACTAAAAAAGACAAATTTTTAACCAAATAGTTGAATTTTGAACTTAAAAAAAATGTTTTCAACCAAAAATGGTATAGTTAAATTTTCAATTAAAGAAATTAATTGTCAACCAAACTGATGAATTTTCAAATAAAATGATGAATTTTCAAATGGAATAGTTGAATTTAAGACAAAAAATATTAATTTTTTACGAAAATGATGAATTTTCAACTGGAATAGTTGAATTTTAGACAAAAAAATAATTTGTCAACTAAAATGAATCTTGAATGAATGAATAGTTGAAAAATCAAAAAAAAGTTGACTTTTAAACCAAAAAAATTAATTTACTTCCAAAATATAAATATTCAACAAAATATATGAATTGCCAACGAAATAGTTAAATTTTCAACTAAAAAAGATATTTTTTCAACCATAAATGGAATAGGTTAATTTTCAGTTAAAGAAATTAATTTTAAACCAAACTGATGAATTTTCAACTAAAATGATGATTCTTGAATTGGAAGTTGAATTTTAATCAACACAAAAAATGAATTTTCAACTATGAAGATTAATTTCTATTAAAGAAGATAAACTTTTAACTAAAAAATATAAATACTCAACCATAAATTGAATAGTTAAATTTTCAGTTATAAAAATTTAGGTTCGCTCAAAAGAGATGAATTTTTAACTAAAACGATGAAATATTCAATTGTTACAGTTACATTTGCAGTTAAAAAATATAATTTTCAACAAAAAAAAACTAATTTTTATAAAAATAATAACATTTTCAATCTAGTTGATGAATTTTCAACTAAAATAATTAATCTTTAACTGGAATAGTTGAATTTTTAACCAAAAAGATTGATTTTCAACTAAAATGATGAATCTTTAACTAAAATACGTAGTTGAATATTCAACCAAAAAGATTAATTTTCAACCAAGAAGATTAATTTCTAACAAAAAGACAAATTTTCAACAAAATACGTGAATTTTCAACATAAAAATAGTCAACCAAAAATTGAATACTTAAATTTTCAGTTAAAAAAATAACATTCAACCAAACAATGAATTTCCTACTCAAATATGGAAAGAGTTAAATTTTAAACAAAAAAGATGAATTTTCAACTAAAATGATGAATTTTTAACTGAAATACTTGAATTTGTACCCAAAAAAAAAAAAAAATTTCAAACGAGAAGATTAATATTCTATAAAAAATACGATTTTTCAACAAAATACATGAATTTTTAGCGAAATCGTTTAATTTTCAACTAAAAAGACAATTTTTCAACCAAATAGTTGAATTTTGAACAAAAAAAGATCGTTCTTCAATCATTTAATTATTTTGTTGAAAATTCGTTTCTTTAGGTTGAAAATGAATTTTTCACTGAAAATTAAGATCTTTTTTGATTAAAATATCAAGTATTATATTTTTCGTTGGAAATACATATTTTTTGGTTGAGAATTCAACTGCGTGGTTGAAAGTTAACCCACTTTTTAAAAATGCATTATTTTTGTTGAAGATTCATAATTTTAGTGGAAAATTCACCTCTTTGTAGGAAAATTGTACTATTTGGTTGAAAATTAACTTTTTGGTATAAAATTCAACTTTTTTGTAGAAAATTTATCTTTTCGACTTGAAAATTCAACCATTTTGTGTAAAATGCAAAAGACTTTAACTCGAAATCTTAGGAATTTAAAGCTTTTCAAATTTAATAGAATTCGTTACCCTATTTTAGTGCAAAATCACACTATTTTACCTGTTTTGAGATAGGGACTAAAAAAGCCCGAATAATAAAATTTCCAAATAATAAAATTCCCGAATTGGAAAATTCCAGAATAATAAAATTTCCGAATAATAAAATTCCCGAATTGGAAAATTCCAGAAAAATAAAATTCCCGAACAGATTATAATATTACCGAATCGAAAAATTCCCGAATAATAAAATTTCCTAATAATAAAATTCCCGAACAGATTATAATATTACCGAATCGAAAAAATCCCGAATAATAAATTTCCGAATAATAAAATTCCCGAATTGGAAAACTCCAGAATAATGAAATTCCCGAACAGTTTATAATATTACCGAATTATAAATTCCCGAATAATAAAATTTCCGAATAAAAAATTTTCCGAATTTGAAAATTCCAGAATAATAAAATTACCGAATAATTTATTTCCCGAACAGTTTATAATATTACCGAATTGGAAAATTCCAGAATAATAAAATTACCGAATAATTTATTTCCCGAACAGTTTATAATATTACCGAATTGGAAAATTCACGAATTTGAAAATTCCAGAATAATAAAATAACCGAATAATTTAATTCCCAAACAGTTTATAATATTACCGAATTATAAATTCCTGAATAATAAATTTCCCGAACAATAAAGTTTCGGAATTATAAAATTCCCGAATAATGAAATTCTTTATCAGTTAATAATATTACTGAATTGGAAAATTTTCGAATAATGAAATTCCCGACAGTTTATCATATTACCGAATTGTAAAATTTCCGAATAATAAAATTCCCCAATTGGAAAATTCGAAAATTATAAAATTTCCGAATAATGAAATTCTCGAATAGTTTATAATATTACCGAATTATAAATTCCCGAATAATAAAATTTGTCGAATTTGAAAATTCCAGAATAATAAAGTTTCCGAAATAGAAAATTCCCGAATAATGAAATTCCCCAACAGTTTATAATATTACTGAATTGGAAAATTTCCGAATAATGAAATTTCCGACAGTTTATAAAATTCCCGAATAATAAAATTCCCGAATTGGAAAATTCCAGAATCCTCACAGTCCCTTAGGGATAAAATATAGGGACCAAAGGGTACTTTTTGTCACGCTCATAGGGTACTTTTTTCGCGCTCAAAGGGTAACAAATTCAGCGAAAATTCATGACTTTAAAACAATTCAAGTTAAATTCAAAACAATTAAAATGTATTGGAAAAATTTTAATATTCAAAAAAATTCTACTGATTTCCGTAACACTGGAATTCATTCAGAGAAGTTAAAGAAATCAAAAACAATTTAAAAATATGAAAAATCTTGTGTGAATTCAGAAACTTTGAAATGAGCTTAAAAAAATTGAAGGGTATTCAAAAGAAATTCATGAAAGGACTAAGAATTCAAAATGAGGTTAAAAGCATTCAGAATCAATTAAATCAAAACTTTTAAAAATTAATAAAAAATTCATTGAAGTAAGTAGAGTGGAATAAAATTGGAAGAATTCAAGTGAATTAAACAAATTTGAGAGAGTTCCAAACAAATTAAAAGAATTCAGGTGAATTACAAAAAATAATTTCAAATCTTTGAAACCCTACTAATTTATTATCAAAAAAGTGACTAATGACTACAAAAAAATTCAAGTCAAATTCGAAATAATTCAAATGAATTGGACACATTTTTTAAATCGAAGAAATCCATTTATTTCAGTAAAATTCGAATGAAGTTAGAGGAATTTAAGAGAAATAAGAAATTCATGAAAAATCACAATAAATTAGAAAACAATAAAAGTAAATTCAAACCAATTTAAAAATATGAAAAAATGCATTCAACTAAGTAAGTTTTTAATGAGTTTTAAAAAATTAAATAGAATTTAAAAATTTTGTTCACACAATGCCTAAGAATTTAAGATGAGTTTAAAAGACTTTAAGATGAATTAAACAAGAACTGTTTGAAGGTCCACTAAATTCAGTAAAATTAAGTGAATTTAGAAGAATTCAAAAGGATTTAAAAGAATTCAGGATAAATTAATGAGAATTTAGGGCGAATTCCAAATAAATTGAAAAAATATTTGAAAATCGCTTGAAATCTTTGAAATCCTACTAATTTCTTATCTAAAAAGTGACTAATCACTACAAAACAATTCAAGTGAAATTCAAATGAATTGGACAAATTTTTAAAAATTGAAAAATGCATTTCTTTCAGTAACATTTTAATGAATTTAGGGGAATTGAAGTAGAAAGGAGAAGAATTCGATGAAATTCATAAAAAAAATCGAACTGAATTTAAAAAACAATAAGAGAAAATTCAAAACAATTCAAAAATGAAAAAAATGAATTCAACTGAATACGTTTGAAATGAGTAAAGAAAAATTAAAGCGAATTTAAAAGAATTTGATACCATGCCTAAGAATTCACGGTGAGTTTAAAAGACTTTAAGACGAATTAAACAAAAACTTTTTTTACATCTTTTTAAATCTTTGAAATCCTACAAAATCCGTCACTTATTGTAAATAAATTCTTTGAAATCTATTAAAATATTATAAAATCCCGTGAAATTACATGAAATCTGATGATACTTCCTCAAATCTTGAAAAACTTATTAAAACACCTTGAGAGCTCCTAAACCCCCATAAAATCATTGAAATCCTCGGAAATCTGATAAAATCCCTTGGAATCTTTTTTAATATCTTATAACCTGTAACGTCCTGTAAAATCCTTCCATATCTTCCGAAATTCTTTAAAACCGCATACAAAATCTTTATGATCCCCAAAAAATTATTAAAAACCCTTGGAAATCCCTTGAAGTTGTTTTAATCTTTGGAAAATGCCTCGGAATCTTTTAAAATACCCTACAATATTCCAAAGCCCTTGAAATCCTTTCAAACTATTGAAATAAATAAAAGAAGTTCTGGGAACCTTTTAAAATTACCTAAAATATTTCGAATCCTTTGATATCTTTTGAAATCCCTTGAAACTTTTTGAAACCCTTGAAAATGCTTGGGAATCTTTTATAATACCCTGAAATATTTCAAATACTTTAAAATTCAATTAAATTACTAAAACCCATTAAAAATTTCTTTGCAATCTTCTAAATTAACCTAAAATATTTCAAATCCTTTGCTCATTTTGTCAAATGATCCTCAGGATCAATTATATAAAAACTTTGAAAATTAAAAAAAAAATCTATTGAATTAGCTATAATTGAGTGAATTAAGAAGAATTTAAGTGTCTTAAAAAATTCTAAAGAATTCCAAAGAATTAAAAGAATTCAGTGTGAATTATAAAAAATAATTTCAAATCTTATAAATTCTACGAAATACTTCACTTCTCTTTAATAAAATCTTTAAAATTCACTAAATTATTACTAAATCCCGTGAAATTATATAATATCTGATGATACTTCTTGAAATAATGAAAAATTTATTAAAATACTTTGAGAGCAAACGCCTTGAAATCCCTTCAAATTAATGAAATAAATCAAAAAAATTCCTTGGAATCTTTCAAAATTCCCTAAAATATTTTAATATAAATTTCAAAGTTACATTATGGGTTGCACATAGGGTACTTTAGGGACAAAAACTTGAAAATAGGGACCGGTCTGTGAGGCTTACAGAATAATAAAATTCCCGAAAAATAAATTCCCGAAAAATAAAATTCCCGAATAATGAAATTCCGTAACAGTTTATAATATTACTGCATTGGAAAATTCCCTAATAATACAATTTCCGAATAATAAAATTCCCAAATTGGAAAATTCCAGAATAATAAAATTACCGAATTACAAATTCTCGAACAGTTCATAATATTACCGAATTATAAAATTCCCGAATAATGAAATTCCCCAACAGTTTAAAAAATTACTGAATTGTTAAATTCCCGACAGTTTATAATATTACCGAATATTAAAATTCCCGAATTGGAAAATTTCAGAATAATAAAACAATGAATAATGAAATTTCCGACAGTTTATAATATTGCCGAATCCGAAAATTCCCGAATTTGAACAATCAAAAATTTTTTTTACAAAAAACAAAAATTTTAAAACAAAATTTATAATTGTTTACATTCAGGAATTTTTCTTGTTCGGATATTTTATAATTCGACAATTTTCGGTCGGGAATTTTCCAAGTATGGAATTTTATTGTTCGAGAATTTTACAGTGTCAGGAACTCTATATTTCGGGATTTTTCAGTCGTCCTTTGAGATAATTTAGCGCACTCTAGAAGCCTGGAATCTATTTAAACTTACCACTGTGAAGAAGTTGAAAAGGAAGCAAATTCCAGCCGCCCAAGCAATGAAAGAGTGGATTTGTTTATGTTCGTCACCGGAGAACAAAGGATCATTGCACGGGTATCCGCAGCCATCGATACCTTCGAATAATGCTAGAGGATTGTCAGTCTGTATCAGAGGTTCAAGGCATCTTCCGGAATTGTTGAATTTGATGTCCCTCGTGTCATGTCGACATCCTGAAGGAAAGCGCTCAGTATCTTCACATTTAATGAAACTCGGCCAGATTGTATGATTCAAAACGGCACGACAAGGTCCCATAACTAGTCTACATGTTTCCTGAGATGGCATATTGATCACATTGTCGGAACAACTTGGCATGAAAAGCGAACACACGAGTGACTGAACAATCGTCCAACATTTTGGGATGTGTCTCAGACCTTGGAGTTCAATCAGTTTTTCCTAGAATAAAACAAAAAGAACACTTAATTATTATTCAATATTTCGATTATATACTCATTTTCTTAGTTGAAGATTCATGATTTTAGTTGAAAATTCATTTCTTTGGATAAAATTTGACCTGTTTTGTTGTAATGTCATCTTTTTTAAATTAAAAATTCAAGTATTCGGTTGAAAATGCAATATTTATTTTATCTTTTTTATTTTGTGGTGGAAAATTCAAATACATAGTTAAAAAATGAACACACATTGTTAAAAATGCAATATTTATTTTATTTATTATTATATTTTTTGGTGGAAAATTCGAATACCTGGTTCAAAAATTAATATATTAGTGAAAATTCATCTCTGAATAAAATTTGACCTATTTTATTGAAATTTTTTTTTTAGTTGGCAATTCATCTATTTTGTTGAAAATGCAATATTTATTTTATTTAATATTTTATGTTTTGGCGGAAATTTAACTACTTAGTTACATATTAATCAAGTTTGTAAACCTTCATTTTCTTGGTTGAAGATTCACGATTTTAGTTAAAAATTCATCTCTTTGGATAAAATTTGACTTGTTTTGTTGATTTTTTTTTTGATTGAATATTTTACTTTTCGGTTTGAAAAATGCTTCTACCTGGTTCAAAAATTAATCAACTTTGTGAAAATTCATGTCTGGATAAAATTTAACCTATTTTGTTGAATTTTTTTTTTTTTAGTTGAAAATTCATCTATTTTGTAGAAAATTTAATATTTATTTTATT
>CAKNWT010129545.1:673-14572 GCA_932066315.1 Andricus coriarius
CATCCTACTATTTGAAATTGTTCATCCTACTCTTTTTAGAAGTCAGTTTAACTTACCAAAACACAAAATAGTAACTTGAACAAAATTCACCGACGAAAAGCTGCGTGTCAATTTAAAATAGTTACAGCTAATGGTTTAGAGAGTTCTTCTAACGATTCACTTTTTTCCGTGAACCCTTGTTATGTGAAAACGATATGTGTAAGGGTAAGTGTATGTTTGTGCAATTTTTCATGGGAAATATGTACATGCCTGAACGTAAATAAAAATTCTTTAAACAGTTCTGTTATATGTATCATCATTAAAATTGCCTGCTAAACAAAACATAAAAAGTTTTTTAGGGGTAGGTTTGACATAAAAAGGGTTTGCTAATATAAGAACAAGTGCCATCGTTAACAAAAATCAGTTATATCATTATTGATTGTCCAAACCAAATATTTGAATCCTTTACTTACAGAAATTTTATATTAATAAATATACTTCTTATTCATGGATAATATTATAGGGATGGATCACACGTAATTTAGGGGTTATTAAGAATAACACTGATGATTCTTAATAGAATTTAATACCAAAACAAGATGTTTGCAGCAACAAAGTCCAAAATCTTAAACTACGTATATGTTATATAGCGAAGCATTCTAGGGGTAGATTTTCTGAATGATGATACTCTAGAGGGTAAGTATTTTTATAACTCACGCTAATATTGTAATACAGTATCAATTAGAACAATTTTGTGTAAAAACAATTAAAAAAAAACAATGTTACCTCTTAAAACACTAAAAGGCTCGAAAATGTAGAAAGGGTGATTTCAACCCTAAATATGAACGTTTGCCCAAAATTTTTATATTTTTTTTCATAGTCTGGGATCCTCTTTTCACCTGCAAAGTAACCAAAAAATCGACGCCGGACACCAACCTAACCTCCCTTGTCAGTCTGGGTATGAGTTCAATTTCAGCTATTTCTGCAAGTATTAAAAATAATATCCTCCACTAACGCTTTTAAATCTCAGGATTTTCTACCTGAAATGCAGTGGTATAGAACCGTTTGTTGGCAAAAAATCTTTTGTTGGCAAAGTCGACCGTATAAGTGAATTGACACGATTTCTGGGTACATTTGGTCCGATTTTACCCTCTTCCGCACGGAAATTTTTGGATTTTATTGTTGATTTTATTTCGTTTGGTTGATATATTTTATAATATCAACTTTGAAACTGTCACATATTAATAATTTTACTGTAAAATCGACCGTATAAGTGAATTGACACGATTTCCGGGCACATTTGGTCCGATTTTACCCTCTTCCGCAAGGATAATTTTTGATGTTATTGTTCATTTTATTTAGTTTGGTTAATAAATTTAATAATATCAACTTTTAAACTGTAACATTTGATTAATTTTATATGAAAATAGGCCCTATAAGTGAATGGACACGATTTCCGGGCACATTTGGTCCAATTCGACCCTCTTCGGCACGGATAATTTCTGATCTTATTGTTCATTTTATTTCGTTTGGTTAATACATTTAATAATATCAACTTTAAAACTGTCACATTTTAATAATTTTAGTGTAAAATCGACCGTATAAGTGAATTGACACCATTTCCGGGCATATTGATCAGATTGGACCCTCGTCCGCACGGATAAATTTTTATTTTATTGTTGATTTTATTTCTTTTGGGTAATACATTTAATAATATCTACTTCAAAACTGTCACATTTTAATAATTTTAGTGTAAAATCGACCGTATAAGTGAATTGACACCATTTCCGGGAATAATTTTTTGGATATTAGTTTTTTTTAATGAAGAATTCTAACCTCAATGTATATTCAACTGACAGATCTAAAATTATTTACTTGGTCTACCGAACCACTCCAAATAATAGCCGTTTTTCGCCACAAACAATTTTTTATAAAAAGAATTTTTGGTTTAGAATTCGAATTTTTCGTTGTGCTTGTCAGTCATAAGGTGTTTTAATGACGCTGTTAATCGAAATCAAATGGTTTTAATACACAATAATTTGACTAAAGTCTGTACACTCATTTGTTTTATTTTGCGCTCACACAATGATTTTACTGACCAAATATCAAATTAATTACTTTTATATTATTGATACATTTTCTATTAACTAAACTTAACAATTAATTGTAATTTAATAATTAATTAATAATTACATCATAATTTTATTTTTTAAATTAATTTTTCGAGAATTTGTAATTGTCAAGTTTCTCCATCAGGAAACTCGGAGGTTCTTGAGCGCTGATTCCGGTATTCGGCAGCACAGCTGCGCATATGTGTTCATTAGTAAGGATTCTCGGCGACTTTGTGTATTAATATCTCGCATATCTACAGTTTTGCATATAAATAATTGGAATTCGCCATTTTTGTTTTGTTTTAATGAATAGAGCATGCCCGATTTACCCAAGAACAGTACTTTTTTTCAAAAACTCTCATACGTTAAAAGTTACAGATGCAAACTGGCTTACTGAGTCGATGTGGAATAAGAGAAAAGAGACAACTGGAGAGGCTTAAGTCATTTCATCTATAATCGCCGAACGATGCCTGTCTGAAAATTGTAATTTAACGCTCTGTGTGGATTTCGGTGCCCAAATTCAGCAGGTTGGAATATGTAAAAAATTTGTAAAAAGGTGACCATGATTGTACATTTCATAGTATTTTTTTCATTGCTCAGCTGTAAATTTGAATTTTTGATTTTTAATGGCATTTTCCACGTTTAAAACAAACTCCATTGTGCCTATCCAAAAACAGTTGAAGGCTAACAAACTTGACCTGTCATTTTCGACCACAAAAGTGTGTACCAAAAGAAATGTTGATTAACAAATTTGTTCGAATGTTATCGCAAGTTATTCTGACTCAGGGTGTTTCAAAACGATAATTGACGACAATTTACGAAAACTGGATTTGTTACGCCCTTTTTCATCGATTTAAAAGAATACAAAAATGAGGAAGCTCAGTTTTGTCTCAGGCTTAAGATGGTTACAACCTAATATGTCGAAGGCATTTTTGTTAGAGTTGGATTTTTAGAATAATCTGTAAGGGGCTTTCACGGTTTATATCATCATTCACGACGCCTTTTTTTTAATGCAATCTGATAAGAGCAGGTGACTCCTACAAATAATGTTCGTGTTTCTTCAGTTTAATATTTGTTTTTTTCACATTAAATAGCTTTCTTGAGTGCCAAAGAAAGCTATTTTACCTTAAAAAATTAATATAAAAATAAAAAAACGCGAGCATTATTTGCAAGAGTCAACGTGCCCCGCCCTGACAGCATACCCCACTTTCCCCTACCTAATTTGACATATTTGGGCAAAGCCTGGTTTTACCCCGACATCCACGGATGATGGGGTTCTTATTATGATTTCTTTTTATTATTCTTATTCTTTATTTTTATTCTTCTTATCATTTTTTTATTGAAAGAGTTAAAGACAGGAGTATATCTACACAAAAGTAAACAAATGTACCCCTCCACCACCCCGAAAAATTTTTGTACAATCAAAGAAATCATTGATAAAAGTAACATCTGCTGACTGCACGTTAAAATTGTAATGTTTCAACCGTATTTTTTATGATATTAAACTCAAAATATGTACAAAAATCAATCTTGAACAGTCAAAAATTATGATTTTATATCATTTATTTAAATTTAATGACAATTTACATTGTATGACGTTTTTTTATTGCTAAGGAGCTTTCGGAGAATATTTATTCTCTGAAAGCTCCGTAGTTTCGTACTTCGTAGAATCGTCTCCATCAATACTTATTGTTTTAACAAAAAGTTCGCTATTTCGTTATTTTAAGCTTTATCATGGATGCGCGAACATAAGATATATATTTTGTTATCTTTATCTTTTGGAGGCAATCCGGGTACCAAACTAAAACTTTTGGGCCCCCTCCGAATTTAGGAAAAAAATTTTTTGTCGCTCTGCATTATTGAAGATGGTTGCGGCTTGCCGTGCTGGATCATCTGATAGGAATGTAAAACTTTCATTATCACTGTAAAAAATATGGTTCCATTTTAATTAAGCATCATATTTTAGCGTCCTTTTATAATACCGAATCGTCTTGTTTTGAAGTCACCATTCGTACTATTTTACTTTGCTAACTTCAGATTGAAAAGTGGTACGTACCAGCGAACTAAAATAATGTACCGGTAGTATTTTTTTAATTGCTTGCAACTTCATGCTTAAAAGAAACAGAAAAAATTTGATTTTCACTTCGGTCCAATTTTGATCCAAAACATTTGTACTAAAGCGTTTATTAGTGGTATCAAAATAAAGTGGCATTAGAATAGAGCCACCTGAAACTATATTTTTGGAGGACTGTTTCAATACCGAAAACTAGCCTTCAAATGATACTTTTTTTACAGTGATCTTTGCCGGACCTAAATACAAAAAAAAGAATAAACCTTCGAATCATACATAAATTTTAGTGATTTTATGGATCTTCAACGAGAAGTCTACACCCTGCTAAAACGGATTTACATTAACCCTTTGGAAGAAGGTGAAAAAGAACAGAAGAAGAGCTCCATGAAACTGATGAAGAGGAGTTAAGAATCAGCTAAAGAAGCAAAAGAAGAAGACGAAGAAGAAGAATCACGATAAAACAGGGGCACGATGGGGGGCAAGCAGGTTAGCCAGGGGAGGGCAAGCCCGTTATAAGCCGAAGTCTTGGCTATTGAGTGGCTTAGCAGCTTAGTCGGCGGCCTTCGAGACAACATCCCGGACCCAAAGTTGGTCTCGTTGGTCCCACTGGTTCCTCCAGTATAATTAATTTTTTTATTAGTTTATTCCACAAGTGACACCCTCATTCGAACTATTTAATTAAAAAAAGAACCTGGTGAACCCGGGAAATAAATTCGAGTGATATTGTAAACTCAAGGTCATGTTTCGCCAGAGGGAGGTTCCGGTGGCAATCGCTGCCCTTCTATTGGTGATTCTTTGGATTGGTGCAGAAGCAAGTGGTAACGAGGCATCGGATGACGCTATTACTGTCGTTGGTGAGTAACTTCCGCATTTTGATTTTGGAAGGAAAGAGGAAGACTTTAGAGCTAGGACTCATCCATTGTTTTTTTATTGTTAGTATTATTATGATTTGTATTATTTTACGAATTTGGACAGAACATGTTGGTATTTAAGTGTGATCGACTCATCAGAGTCGGTCAGCGAACTCGCGACAGAGCCAAGTGGAATTCTATTATGTTGGCTGCGTACACCGGCACAAGGTGGGCGCGCATATTTACACGCTACGATTCGCAGTAAAATACAGTAAGACACCTCGGACAAGAGACAACAATACGATTTTCCGATTTAGAATGACGCAAGGTGTAACGGTTGCTTTTGTACGCTGTTTTATTTTATATTTTAGAGTGCAGTTTTCTTTACTGTTATGGGGTTTGGATGCAAAACGTAGAGTGAGGAATGTTTTTTATGAGCACCTTACGTGGAAGTAATGTCTAATTAAATGTTCAGCGTAGAGTTTCAATGATTTCTGTAATTGAAGTTGCGTATTCAAATTCACTAAACTTCAAATGTAATTGCCTTAAAAATTCGACACTTTTCTGCTTATCTGTTTTAATTGGGACTGCATTCTAATTTTTAAAAGGAAACTTTCAAATTCTACCCTTCTTAAATTGTCCAATTCTTTTCTTAACCTGAAATTCCAAAATTTTTGTTATTTTACAGTGCCTATTCAGAAAAAAGGACATACTTAAATGTGTGGCGTTAAAAAAAAATTTGGGATGAAATTAAGAAACAGTTTTCTGGATCAAAGTATAATTGGTCTAAAATTAGGACAAACTTTGCTGCATTTTGCAGCCTCCTTTCAATGCACTTTTTTAAAAATGGTTAAAATTGCCATATTTATTGTCCGAATTTTGAATCATTTTCATTATAAATTATTTTTATGATTGATGAATTATAAATAACAAATGAAAATACATTCAACAGTCTCTTACTATGAATTAAAAATAAAACTTCGTCAATAGGACAAAAATTATGTTTAAATTTCAAGTTTACGGAATTTGTGTTGAATATTGTAAAGTTAAGGTCCTTAAAATATAATTTGAAATTCTGTGTCCTAAACTTTAAGTTTTGTCAGTTATGAGGTTAATTGAAAATACTAGTAAAATAGAAAATAAATATGCAAGCTCTAGATACACAATCAAACAATAAATCACGAGAAAGCATAAACATGTATTTTCAAGTAGGGGAAACCTCCCTACAGTGGATAATGTAGCCTACAGTGGATAATCATTAATTGATAGCAGAAATAAAAGAAAAATAATTAATTTTAATTTCAATTTATAAACACGTATAATGTGTTAAATCTTAATCAAATTGAATTAATTATTTTACATATATTAGTAGAAAAAATTCGTAGAAAAAACTCAATGATTCCCTTCTCAATTGAATTTTTTTTAACAAAAGTGAAAATTTGGTAATTATATCAGTAAAATATTTTTCAAAAACTGTGGATAGTAATTCAATATTAAGTTTTAGAACTTAATAATAAATAATTCGCTGTGTTTTCTCTTCCGGCATATTTTTCTCTTCCGGAAAGAAGAGTACTGATTATCATCACATTACTCCCCGGGTCAAATCCCTTTGTCAGGAGGAAAATAATTGAGGTAACCGAAATAACGAATTCTCATTGACAAAATAACGTTAGATACTCAATTGGCGCGTCCTTTAATTTCCTATTCCGGAAAATTTTGGCTGAGATGAATTTTTAAACTGGTTGGAATTAACCTTGAATTCTTTGGAATTCATTACAAATTTATCTTTTTAGGTTGAAAATTAAACTCCTTGGTTGAACATTGAACTACTTTATTAAAAATTAGTTGTTTAGTTGAAAATTCAACGGTTTGTTTGGAAATAACCTTTTATCTTAATTTGTATTTTCGGGTTGAAAATTCGACTGTTTTGTGGAAAATTCGTCCTCTTGGCTTAAAAATTCAACAATTTGGTAGAAAATTCAGCTATTTGGTCAAAAAATCAACAATTTAGTCGAAAATTCAAATTTTTTTGTTGAAAATTCATATTTTCGGGTTAAAGATTCAACTGTTTTGTAGAAAATTAGTTTTTTTTTTGCTTTAAAATTCAATAAGTTAGTAGAACATTCAACTATTTGGTAGCAAATTCAATTGTTTTGTAAAAACTTCGCTTGTTTAAATTGAAAATTATTGTTTTTCAATCAAAATATTAATCTATTTTGGTTGAGGATTCAACTATTTTGGTAAAAATTCGTCTTTTTTGGTCAAATTATATTGTGTTTTATTTAAAATTAAAATATAAATAATAATAAAATATAAAGATTCATAATTTTAGTAGAAAATTCATTTCTTTGGTTGGAAATGGAAATACGTTGTTCAAGTTTCCCTTTCTGGAAGTAAAAATTAATTCTTTAAACTAAAAAATTCAGCTATTTCGTTGAAAATGAACTTTTTTATTTAAATTTCATATTTTCGAATTAAAATTCGCCTGTTCTGTATAGAAAATTCGTCCTTTTGTCTTGGAAATTTAGTAAATAGGTAGGAAATTCAACTATTTGGTAGAAAATTGAACTGTTTTGTAGAAGATTCGTTTTTTATTTAAAATTACATTTTTTAAGTGGAAACTAATCTATTCCATTTTTGGTTGAAAATTAATTTTTTAGTTCAGAAATTCAACATTTGCTTCAAAATTTAGGTAGTTTGTTGAAAATTCAACATTTTGTTAAAGATGTATGTATTTTGTTGAGAATTCGTCTTTTTTAGTATAAAATTAATTTTCTTGGTTGAAAATGTAATTATTTGATTGATAATTCAAGTTTTTTTTATAGAAAATTCGTATTTCTGTCTTGAGAATTCAACAGTTTGGTAGAAAATTTAATTATTTTGTAAATGATTCGTTTTTTATATTAAAAATTAATTTTTTTCAATGAAAATTTAGCTGTTCCATTTTTGGTTCACAGTTGATCTTTTTAGTTCGAAAAATTATCTATAAGTTGAAAATTTATGTAAATTGTTGAAAATTCTTCTTTTTTGGTAGAAAATTAATTCTCTTGTGTGACAATTCAACTATTTGGTTAGAAATTTATGTATTTTTAAATCCGTCTTTATTAGTAGAATATTCATTTTCTTGGTTGAAAATTTATCTTTTTGTCTGAAAATTAAAGAGTTGGGTAAAAAATTCAATTATTTTGTAGAATTTTCGTTTTTTTTATATTAAAAGTTAATTTTTTCAATGAAAATTTAGTTATTCCATTTTTGATTAAAAATTGATCTTTTTAGTTTAAAAAATCAACTAATCGGTTGAAAATTTAAGTAAATTGTAGAAAATTTTTGTTTTTTGGTCGAAAATAAATCTTTTTAGTTGAAAATTTAACTGTTTGCTTAGAGATGTATGTATTAGGTTGAGAATTCGTCTTTTTTAGTAGAAAATTAATTTTCTTGGTTGAGAATTTATCTTTTTTGTTGAAAATATAATTATTTGATTGAAGATTCAACTGTTTTGTATAGAAAATTCGTCTTTTTGTCTTGAAAATTAAATAGTTTGGTAGAAAATTCAAATATATTGTAGATGATTCGTTCTTTTATATTACAAATTAATTTATTGGCTGCAAATTCATCTTTCCTGACTTGAAGATGCTACACTTTGGATGAATTTTTTTTCCTTATTGACTGAAAAATCTTTCTTTGTTGATAATTCAAGTATTTTGTTGAAACTTCTTCTTTTTTGGTTAAAATATCAACTATAAATTTTCTTGTGAGCTCATCTTTTTTGGTCGACAATTCGCAACTACTGGTTTCAAAATTGAGCTACTTTGTTAATTAATAAGAAACAGTATGACTTGACGAAACTCTCCTCTTCCAAATCGTCTTACGATATTTTTGGATGACTTGTAAATACATTCACGAAAAAAATTTATTCAGCAAAAATTAAATTAGATAGGGGGTTGGGGGGAGGGGTAAAACGTGCCATCCCTAAGAAAGAGGGGTACGTGGTTTGCAATAAAAAAAAACCTAAAAATCAGTTCTGATAATTAAGGGGCACAAATTTTACCCCAATCGCTTCCTCCCCCCATTCGCCCTTGTTTTGGAATCATATCAGTTGAGTAATATTCTGATTCTTATTGATTTTGCAGCTGCCGATTTAGAAAAACGGGGACGAGAAGACCGACAAATTTTAAATTTTAAAAAAGAAGGTGGTCCTCCTGGAAAATGTTTAACTTCGAAAGGTGAAGTTGGTCAATGCACCACCTTCAAAGAATGCTACCCTTACTTCAAAATTCCAGACCTAGGTGTTCTTGATGGTTGGGTCTTGGGTGTCTATGATAGCTGTAGTTATCTTCGATCAGATGGATTGCCAGCTTTTGGAATTTGTTGTGCTGATTATCAGCCCACTTCTCCTTTACCAGATATAGAGGAGGAAGTTCCAGTCGAAAATCCAGACGAGGTAAGAATATTTGATAATAAATTAAGAATCCATTCAACAGAAATAAGAAGAAGGTACAAAAATAAAGTTTCATCAGAGCCGCTCTACATATAACGCCCTTGTGCTACACATTATAAGTATTTCTTTAGTTTTAGACTTGCGTGTCGAAATAAAATCACTATTTATCCAGAGTTAATCTTTTTTTAAATTATTTATTGAAGTTAAAGAATATTTTTACATTTGAACACACTAACTCGAAATTTTTGTGTGCTTTTAAAAAAATGTTCGTTGAAATATAAAACGTGCCAGTTATTTCAAAAACAAAAATTGTTGATAAAAACAGGGATAAAAAAAATTATTTTATTCAATAAAATAATGTTCGGCTTCAATAAATGTATGTATAATGGTGTATAATTTCCCTTAGCTTTACTATTAACAAAACCTAAAAATACTCAATTTAGAAAAAAGTAAGGTTTAAAAATAACTATATGGATAGGATTTGAGGAAGTTAATATTTTTTAGAATTTATCATTTTATTTTTTTAGTCATCAAAACTTAAAATTCCTACTTTCTTTATAAGTTCCATAAAACGTAATCTATAAACGATCATTCATTTTTAGACTCACAGTCTTAGGAAAATTTTAAAAAGATTTTAATTAATAATAAAAAACTTGATCAGATCATTATCAAAATCTTCCCTTAAGAAATTGCGACTTGAATAAATTTTTTCTCAGGTATTTCCGAGAGCGGAATTTCTAGCACAGTTTGATTGAAAAGAAATGGGAAGTAATTTGTAGTCAGGACACGAATTTGACACGATTCGGCGGCCAAAGACTGAGTCATCAATCCATCTTAATTTAAAATCCGCAAGCTCTATATACGTTTTATAATTTATTACACATCATTGGAAACTGGCACTCCACAAATCAGTTTATTTTGTAATTTGTTCGTAATTTAAAAATAATTTTCGCGGATAATTAATTAACAGAAGATAAGACGAAAAAAATATTTTGATTAAAAAAATTATGGAAAACAGGCCCGAAATTATAATTGAATAAAACAAAACAAAATTTAATTTTCAGAAAGTTCAAGGATATTTATTTATCAGCGAACTAATCAAAAACCTAACCCTAAAATTTGGATGTTTTTAATTGATGTAAATACAGGATTCCGCAAAACTTCATTTCAAAAATTACCTGACTTTTCTCCCTAATTTTTCATTTTCCCTGACCAATAATATTTGAAGACAAAAATTCTAATGTTGTAAAATATAAAATCTTTTATAAATGGAATAGAACAATTTTAAATTTAAAACTATACATTTTTTATGCATTATTCTTTGGGCGACCACAACCTAATTTATTTGAAAAAAGTAACCTATTTGTACCCGAAAAAGTGAATAATTTTGTACCCAAAATTGACTAATATAGATTAATAATGTGACTAATGTTCTTTTAAATTAAAAAAGAATTCAAATGAATTGGAAAAAGTGACAACATTTTAGTGATTTATGTAAAAAACAATTGAAAAATTAGTTTTAAAATAGTTTGAAACTTGCGACTCATCGAATAAAAATAATTAATTTTAAGAACATTTTTAAAATACACATTTTACATAAACCTGCTATTTTTCATTTTTGGACATTTTCCGGGCACAATACAAGGGGTTGGGGGTGAAAAAATTAAAAGTTACTAGTTGAAAATTATTCCCTGAACATTCCTTATGAGGTAACTAAACATCAATTTACAAAAAGATAATAAAAAATACTTATTCTTTAAATTTTTTCGAAAAACGAGTTTTTTTCACCGATTTGACTCTATTGCTTACACTTCCCCGAAGTGTCCATAATTTGTCAATAGAGAAAATAAGAGTTAAAGAAAGTAATATTTCGTGGTCTGGTTAGGGAACACTCAAAATAACGTAGCGGAAGTCGAGAGACAAATAACTCGTAGGAATTGTATACATAAATTTAATATAAATTTAACTTTACGCGACAAAGAAACCTGGTGAGTGAAAAACGAACCTAGCCAGAAAAAATTTTTAAAAAAGCAGGGAATTTTATTGATCAGGGAATAGTCAGGGATTTAGAAAAAAAATCTTGCAAAAGTCAGGGAATTTCTATAACTTTAAATAACTGTCAAGAAAAATAAATTTGAAAATTTTCAATTTAAATTTCAAATTGTTTTGTTACGTTTATAAGACATTCTGGTTAAAAATGTGAAAAGTTTAAGATTCTGGTCTTTGATTATTAATGGTCAAGGGAAATAAAAAATTTGTTAGGGAAAAATTAAAGAATTTTACAAATGAAGTTTTTCTAACCTTGATATAATATTCTTGTTAGTAATTTATTTGACTTCTCTATTTATATTTCTTTTTTTTACAGTTGCTCCCTTCTTCAGATTATCTTTTTATTTATAAATTTTATTATTTGATTGAAAATCCAACTGTTTTGTTGAAAATTCGTATTTTTAGGTTGGAAATTCAAGTACCTTCGTAGAAAATTTATTTTTAATTTAACACTCATATTTCGATATTGAATAGTCAAACTGAAATCTTACCTGGATGAAAATTCAACTATTTTTTTGAAAATTTGACTTTGTAATTTAAAAGTTCATATCTTTTAGTAGAAATTGAATCTTTTTTGGATAAAAATGCAACTGTTTGGTTAAAAATTTAACAATTCTGTTTAAAATTCATCCTTTTTCGTTGGAAATTCAATTATTTCGTAGAAAATTTATTTTTTTATTAAAATTCATATTTAGGGGTTTGAAAGTCAACTGAAATCTTTTTTTGGATGAAAATTCAACTATTTGTTTGAAAATTTAAAAATTCATCTGTTTGAGTATAAATTTTATCTTTCATGGATGAAAATTCAACTGTTTGGTTGGAAATTCAACAATTTGGTTAAAAATTCATTATTTTTGGTTGACAATTTAACTGTTTGGTTGAAAACTTGTCTTTTTGGGTTAAAAATACAAGTATCTTCGTAGAAAATTTATTTCTTGTTTAAAAGTATTATTCTGATGTTTAAAAGTAAAAATAATTTTTTTTTTTATGAAAATTCAAACTTTTTTTTTAATTTGTCTTTTTCATTTAGAAATTCATCTGTTTAGTGGAAATGTAATCTTTCTTGGGCAAAAATGCAACTGTTTGGTTGAAAATTAATCTTTTTTGCTGATCGTTTTTAATCAAAAATTCAACTGCATTCCACACATTTTGATATCTTAAAATTTTTTTGACAATTATAACAATTTAGTTTTTAAAAATAAACCTAAACCATTTAAAAATTTCCTAGAAATCTTTAAAAAAATGTGATCTCAAAATTTTTCAAAATTATTAAAAAGCTTCTAAATTTGTTTTCGAATTCTTAAAAATAAGTTTTTTCCACAATTTAATTTTTCTTATCTCTTCGAAAGTGTAAAAACTTTTAGAAATTATAGTGTGGTAGCAAAATGTTGAGAACATAATTATTTTCCAATGTTGAACAATCATTTACAATTTAAATGTTCTCTTCTATCAATAACGTTTAGAAGCATTTGGAAACCAATGTTATGAAGTAAAATTATTCATTTGGAAATTTCGATATAAAAAATTGGTGGTGCAGAAAATTCATAAATCTTTTTTAATAGGGTCGGACAAAAAAGTTATATTCACGCATTGTCACAACCAATCAGGTTTTCGACAACAATGTGTTCGATATTTTCGATTTATTTAGTAACATCCCTTTTTTGGGCAATTAAAAATGTTACGTACTGCAGTCAAAAATAGCTCCTCCCCCCGCCTCGAACCCCCTCCAACCCCACATAACAGCTCCCTGATAAGATTATCGGTTTCCAAACTTTATTTTTTCCTAAATTGTGTTTTTCTGCAAATATTCTTTCTTTCAATTTTTAGCTGATAGCAAGTATTATATTTTAATACTTTTTTCCGATATTGTTGATTATTATCATTATTGTGTTCGTCAAAATCAATCGAAACAATATTTTATTTTTTAGGATTTAAAAAAATTGTAGGTAAACTCAATTTTGCAGGGCGTCAAGAGAATGAAAAACATATTCTTAAGACTCATGGACAAATTTCAAATGAGTTTTTTCTTAATGAATTTTAACAGTCAATTGAAAAAGATTACAAAACATTTTAAATTATTTCCTAAAATTTTGAAAAAGAGTATAAAAGATTTTGAAGCAAAATTTTGCCATAATACATAATTTTAGAACAAATCTGAGTAAGTTTAAGAGATACTTAGAAGTTTTGAAACGATTTAACAATAATGAAAACTTGTAAGATATTTTATGAATTTTGTAAGGTTTCACGAAAATGAATCAATCTCGGAATCAATTTGGTAAGATTAAAAAATAAACGAATAAATTCAAGAAATATTGAGAAGATTTGAAGAGATTGACAAAGAATTTTAAACTGTAAAAGGTTTTGAAAAATGCAGATTTTTTAAAAAGATTACAAACCAAC
>CAKNWT010129580.1:1627-12564 GCA_932066315.1 Andricus coriarius
ACCAATAGTTAGTCATTTCTTCCAATTGAGGCACGTTGGTGTCTTGCTGATTTTTTTGTTTTACACTTAGCTCACGGTAGAACCTTCTTTCATCTGCCTGAAAGGTTCGATTTTGTTGCCTTCTTGCACTGCTTTTCTTGTACCGACGCAGCCTAGCAGTAAGAACATCAAGTCTCTGCCGTTGGGCGTCTATAATCTCATTCAATGTTGCTGGTGTTAATGTTTCGATGTAACGAGGGTGGATGATTTTAGTAATATGGTGTATCAGCTTTCTGGTTCTATTTCCTATTTTATATTGAGTAAGTCGACCCAATTTGCACCTTACGTTGCTGACATCCATATCCAACCTGATCTTCCATGGTGGATCTCGCTCCCTTCCTGGAGCAAAGACTGCATTTGTAGGCCTAGTTCTGCGGCCCAACGTTCTAACGGTTGCCACAGCTGCACAATATACAAGAGTTTGCACCTCTAACGCAGTTTGTGTTGCGTTCAAATGCATAGGTAACACCTTGCTGTTCAGGTGTTCTATTAGTGCACGCAGGTCATTTGTGATGGTCATCTTGGGCAGATAATGCCTTTGTGTTGGTTCTACATGTCTGAACTCAAGTAAAGCATGACCAAAAGTCCTTTGAAGGTGCTGTAGCTTTTCTGGGATTTCGCTGTTCAGATCATCGTTATTAATGTCCGGATGTAATTCTAGTGGATCCGGTACTTGATGTTCATTATCCCTAGCACCTATGCCTTCAGCTTCGATCAGGTCTTCATTGTCCACATCTTCCAAGGGAAGTTCATCAATAGGAAGCTGCTGTTCCACTTCCATTTCGATGGCGGCTATTTCAACAGCCGAAAGCAATCTATTTACAGATATTGAGCGTTTTTGATCTGCTAGACTCTGCTCTTTTATTCTTGTGGCTAGTTCTGGGTACTCAAGTAAGAAGTGTCGATGATGTTCTCTTCTTACACTTTGCCCGCTTTTCTTTGTCAAAAAATAAAAGCGCATTACATCTCTGTTCATATGGTATGTCCACTTTAATCACCTTCTTGGTTGTTGAACCTCTGCTTCTAGCTCTGGTTGTATTGGGCCATCTACCTTTGGAGGATGTGGTGGCGCTGGATCATCATCAGGTTGAGGAAGAACATCAATTGCCGCTGCATGTTCGTGTTGCGCGGCTTCCTCTAACTGATGTTCATTGCCGTCGTTTTTCCACGCCAAAATAACCTGTTCCTTAATCTCCATTGCTCGATCTTCTGAGATGTGTAGATTAGTCCTGATGTCCTGCACCTTAGCGATAAGATCTCTTAGAGCGACTTTCTCTATTTGAGGATACTTTGCAGCAAATTTCGTTCTAAAATTGTATCCTTTTTCGCGTGGTGTTTCAAACCTCGCACTTTCATAATAGAGACGCACCAATTCTTCATTCATTGTGGTATCCCACTTGATGCTCTCCCACGGTATTTCTGTTCTGTTTTTGTATTATTATTATTATTATTATTATTATTATTATTATTATACCATTAAGCCGTTTCCCTTTCGGGGTAGGCGTGAATTGCTCGGTTGGAAAGTAGTAGTTGTGTGTATGGGTATATAGGTATAGGGTAAATAGGTATATAGGTGTAAGGTATAGATATTTCAGATTGATATAGAATTCTCGTGTTATTTATTTAAATAACACGTTCATTTCGCAACACTGCTCCGACCCAGGCTGCTGATCAATCTGTCTAGCGGTCACCCCACGTGGAGAGTCTCACAAAATTGTCATGAGTGGCTCCCCACTTGGGCTCATTAGTATCCAAGCTCTTTGTTTCAGGCATCATTCACTCTACTCACATTCTTTTTATAAACTATTTGTCGCCAAACTTTTCTGTCTTGGCATACTAGCCCAGCTTCATTCACGTCCATGCATTTTTTCATGCAAGCTCTCGTGATTGTATTGCTTCTTATGTCTCTTCGGATTAATGTCTCATTCACAGACTCTATCCATGCTTTCGGCTGTCTACCTCTAGGCATTCTGCCATTTACTTTACCTTTATATACCTGTTTGGTCAGTCGTTCATCTTTCATTCGTTCAAGATGTCCGAACCACCTCAACTGATTTCTTTCTCATATATCAACTAGTGTCTCCCCTGTACCACATTCTTTGAGGATTATCTCGTTTCGCACTTTTTCCATCAGTGTTTTCCCGCATATTGTGCGCAGAGCTTTCATGCCAATCGCGTTAATTTTACAGCCGGTAAAATTAAGGATTTATATACGATCATTTTAGTTTCTTTTGATTTGTTTTTATTTCTGAGAATGGACCCTGCTCTCCCGATAGCCTTCTTACCCTCATTAATGCGTCTATCCCCATCTATTTTTCCGTCGCTTATGAATAGGCTACCTAGATATACGTATTTGTCAACTTGCTCTAGACTCTCATCATTCAGGACAATGTTGCACATTGTTTTCTCACCTTTGTGATATAACGCTCCACCGTGGTCAAGACATGAACCCCTGACCGCTTGGGTTTGACTTTGAGCGACGCGTCACGTTGACGTAATGACAGCCTTCCCACAGTTGAGCGCAATATATTACATCCTATTATATTGCAGCCCAGCCCTCATTTATTTTTGTGAGAGTAAAGTGCGGTTTTAAAAGTAATTATGCAAAGGTTAGCACAAAAGTGATGAATGATAAGTGTCATACCTAACCCACTGACGGACGACAACGCGTACGACCGGATGACTACTGGTACTGAGTAACCAGTGAAACTCACTGATTAAACCAGCCACGGAACTCCACTGAGTGAACTAGTGAAACCTCGCTGATTGTTAGTGACACCGTTTTGGCTGTTTCAACCAGTGAGATTTCACTGGTTCATGTTGACAGAGTGTGTTACAGAAATTTTTTTTTTTCATGAAGCAAATTGTATCTAATACATAAAATACTACTGTATACTGATAATTAGATGTTTAAATAAATTGTTTAACCAATTTATTATTGTTTTTAGTAATTTTCTCTTAGAATAGAGATAGAAAGTCGCGGGTTTTTCAAAATTTTTCCACTCTTTGTTCAATTTTAAATTAGAATGAGGTAATACTTAATCAGTGTTAACAAACATAATGGTTCTAACCATTTATTATTAATGTTAATAATATTCTCTTAAAATAATGCTAGGAAATTGTGTTTTTTTGTCAAAAAAAATTCACTTTCTGTCCAATTTTCAATTAAAGTGAGTTAAATAGTTAAATAAAGTTAACAAAATTAACTGTTTAAACAATTTATTATCGTTAATAATATTAAATTTGAATAATGCTGGAAAATTGTGGTTTTTTCTTCAATTTACAACTATTTGTCTACTTTTCACTTAGGGTGAGTTGATGATTAATTCAATTTAAGAAAAATAATTATTTAAACAAATTATTATTGTTTATAACTATCTTCTTCTTTATTAATGCTATATAGTAGCGGTTTCTTCTGAAATGTTTAACTCTTTACCCACTTTTTACTTATTAAAGTAATAAAAAAGAATGCAGGTTAACAAACATGGTTGTCTAAACAATTAATTGTTTATTTCTACCTATTATTTACCATTTCTATCCTTTTTTGTGATCCTACGGCAATTCGTTCGTTTGTTTTTACAGTTTTTTTGAAAAGGGGTGTCCCAGATTAATAGGGACATCAAAAAAAGATACATATTTTTTAGCAGAAACAATTTTATTGGTCGAAATATAATCATTACTTACAAAAAATTAGTAATCAATAGCGTTACCATCGTGTTTCAAAACCATTTTCATCCGCTTTGGCATTAAATTATTGAGGAATGCCAGGCTGATCGTGCTGATGTTTTTCCAAGCTTTCTTAACCCCCACCTCGGGCCCCGCAAATGTCGAATACTGCCGAGCGTTGTCATAAACGTCGCGGATCATCATGCCGCGAACATTTTCTATCGGATTCAGGTCTGGCACTGGAGTACAACAATATTCGCCTTGGCCAACCACTCCTTAGTAGACTTGCTGATATGTATTGACTATTGTATTGTTCCAAAACTGCTCTACGCCGTCCATATCATAACGATCGGCCACCGAAATTCCACGTGGAAGAAAACGTGGCTCTTTACGCAGATCGCGCCAATAATGCCGAATGCCATATGGGGACGGGCCACCTAAATTAAACTTTTTTTTCGTCACAATGAATGTAATTTAGATAGCCCAGATGGGATTCCGCATTATTGGCGTGAACTGCGGTAAGAGCCACGTTTTCTTTTCACGCGGAATTTTGGTGGCGGATTCGTTATGATATGGGCGGCGTATAGCAGTTTTGGAAAAGTTGGCGTGTACATCGTGTCGCATCGGATGAACAGCAAGGTCTACTAAGGAGTGGTTGACCAAGGCAAAAATTCCGGTACTCCAGTGGCCTGCAGTCTCCCCGGACCTGAATCCGATAGAAAATATTCGCGGCATGATGATCCGCGAGGTTTATGGCTTATGACAACGCTCGGCAGTATTGGACGGTTGCGGAACTCGACGAGGGGGTTAAGAAAGATGGGAAAAACATCAGCATGATCAGCCTGACAAATCTCAACAATTCAATGCCAAAGCGGATGAAAATGGTTTTGAAACACGATGGTAACGGTATTGATTAATAATTTTTTGTACGTAATGATTATATTTCGACCAACAAAATTGTTTTTGCCGAAAAAACGTGTCTTTTTATGCCCTTATTAATGTGGGACACCTCTTTTTCAAAAAAACTGTAACAAAAAACGAACGAATTATCGTAGGATCACCAAAAAAGGACAGAAATGATAAATAATAGGTAGAAATACACTGCTAAAATTCAGTTTGGTTGGTTGAAAAATAAAAAAGTTGTGCCCAAAAAAGTGGGTGCCTCTATAAATTTAAGACACAATGTATACATCTAGGGCGACGACGTGTTAAACTTCATGGGGCTTGCGCCACCTCTAAACATCTTTTTTTTGTGTCAAACCAAAAAAATCCACCAATTTTGAGTGCTCACATATATGTTATTATAGTGTATTAAGGCAACTTAAAAAAATGAACAATTATTTCCCTCTACGAGAAGGGGCTAAAAAAATTATTGTCATTTTGTAATGATATTTTGGTGGCTTACCACCATTTTTTCTGCAATATACTCATGTCCAAGGAAACAACATATATTATTTGGGATAAGATCAAAGGATTACTTCATGCTTAAGAAAATAATAAATAAAAATTGTGGCCCCTAATATGTATGTAATTCCACGAGGATGGGCATTTTTAGCGTATACATTTTTTTTAAGGGGTTGGCTAACCTTGCACATCATCTATTATCCAGACATGCAAAGGACAGGTTTAATTTTAGAAAATTACTGATTAAATGGCATGAAATATCTTCTTTTTTATGCCCCGAACTATATAGGGTAGGATAGACTCTTCCCGAAACCCACCAGTCACCGCCCTTACTATGCACACGTAAAATGATGCGGCAGGGATAATGAAACATCCCTGCATGTACTATGTCAGTGCCCGGCATTAGCTGGGCTCAGGCACGATCAGTAGTCGACATACTCGGCTTCGTCAAGAGGTCTCGGGTCAACTGCTGAGAGCGAATACACGTAGAATGATAAAAATGACAAGTTTGCTTTTCTATATTTGAAAATTAAAAAACGCCAGCAATCTCCTTTTTTTATCCCCCGAATTATAGGCCCTGTGTACAGGTAGTTAGGGTGGTTTTTGAGGGTTTTCCTGAACGGTCTCACCCAGCCAATAATGCAGGGGATAAAAAAAGAAGATTTTGTGCTTCCCGATTTTGGGATTTCCCAATCGGTGTCATCCACGGTAAATTAGTTTTATAACGGTAGGAACTGACCCCTAAAATATGAACCAAATACAAACAGAGGCAGCCCACCCATGCTTACCCTGCTGCGGCCTTGAAATAAAATCTAATATAATAAAGATTTTAAACGAAATCACGTTTAACGAAGTATGTTAAAGTGTACCTTTATTGGTAGCGTTATATTGGTTTCCAAAGACTCGGAAGTATTTTGTCGCTTTCCTGTTTCTCTCTCTCTCTGTTTTGTCACGCCTGAGTGCACACCGCACATCCCCCCGCAAACGACTCTCATGTCGATTCTCGGAAGAGCACAATCCACGGGAGCTAAGTCCCGGTTTCACTGTATTTAAAAATATGGGGAAAAAGACAATTATCACGATTTTATTTCGACTTGCGCGTTTTAAAATATCCTCCTATTTTATAGTCTCATTTCATAATCTCATTTTATAAAAAATATCATGCAAAAAAAGTGATAATTATTATCTATTACTTGGAAACAACGTTGATAAATCGATTTTTAAATATACTAAAATCTTCTTAAGTATAAAATTAACACTTTTACCCCGAATTAGAAATAGTTTGAACCCTCTTCTTTATTATCTTTTTTAAATCAAGCTAAGTAGTATCTGTGAATCTCAAATATTAAGAAAATGGTTTTCATATTATTTAGCAAGTTTTCATTTTAAATTTGTAGTTTGGGACAGGGGCGATACATGAAATTTTGGGTACTTTTTTCTTTATGATTTATAAATGAAGTCTTCTAAAATTTGGAAACTTTACGAAATTTTGCTTTTGATATAAGTACTCTAATGAGATATATTTAGAAAAAAATTATTAATCAAAGGCAATGTGAAAAATGGTTGCGACTTAAAATTGTCAATTTTTTGGCAATCGCCCATATATTTTTAATAAATTTGATAAAAACCCCATGATTACTTATTACATATATTCTACAAAAATATTTTTTTTTAACAAAACAAATATTTAAATTTTTCGAACAGTTTTGTTTTAACTTTAACACAGAAAGAACCAAACGTAAAAAGCATTTCAGGTAAAAATGCTGAGGTTAATCTCGGCATGCAAAAAACTGAAGATCGGCATGGGTAAAATAAAAGATCACTAATTTTTCATTTTACCTGTACCGATCTTCATTTTTTTGGTATGGCGAGATTGCCCCTAGCATTTTTACCTGAAACGTTTTTTACCTTTTCTTTTTTCTGGGAAACATATTGCACCATGAAAGCAAAAATCATGCGATATTATAGAAATTTACCTTTAAAATGGTCCTAAGGACATTGAGAAGTGTTTGTTATATTATATTGAATTTTAGTTTTGAAAAAACATTGAAATTTGCAATACTTTTGCAAAATATTCTTAAAAGTTATTGACAAAATCACTACATACTGTTTGATTTTATAAATAATTCCGATAGCTTTCAACCTATTAAAGAGAAAAAATTTAACTCATATAATTAACATTAAACGAATTTAAGCCATCAATAAAAATGACCCTGGCTTCCAGCAGAGCCGCGTCATATAATAAATTCGATCCAAACAATAGATAAAGGTAAGTTTTGTTACTGAGATGGAGGATAACAATAAGTATCATCGATTTTTGCCATGGGTAGTTGTGGAGCTGTTACCTGCGCAAGGACGATAAAAACGATAAACTCTGCTCAGATACATATATATGCATGTTAATTGCAAGTAGAAAGAAAACGAGTGTTTAATGGAAAACTCATGCGTGAGCAATTCAGATAGTGGATAAATAGTTGGGAAAACGTGGGGCGAGGGGCCAATTATTCAGTATTAATAGGTGTTAAATTAACTAAATAAAAATAAATTATTATTACAAAAATTTAGAATAGTAAAACGATTTATCTGTATCGAGTAGCACTTGTGAATAATTTCACTGCGTTCTAGAACGCAGCAATACATTGACAAACTTTCATTCAAATTTAAAAAAATCTTTTTCTTGATTTAAAATAAAAATTTGTTTCATTAGAACAATTTTTTTAACGCCATAGCAACAGCAATGATTTATTTGATTCAAACTAATCTTTTTCTGACAATGAGTATGTTTGAAGTATTTTGAAGTTCTTTGAATATATCCGAATACGGGATCAAATCGAGCTTGGCGCATTTTTTTGGGGTTCTAAAAGAAAGAACAAGTTCGTTAACCATCATTCCTTGACCAACGGTTACGGTTTTATTTGATTGAAAATGCTACGCAAAAATCGAATATTCCAATTTTACGCCAAACGACCGACAGATACGAAAAAAAGTTTGAAAGTATAATTGAAGCTCTTTAAAAGACCTATAATTTTTCCTTCAACCATTGTTTTATATGACTTGACATTTTTTTTTTATTTATCCAAAGTTTAAGCTCGTCTAGAGCGCGCGTCTGTTGGATCTCGCGCTTCGCGCTTGATAATGGGATATCTCGTGCTATGCGCTCGGATATTTATTCTTTGCACTCGGAATGCTTAAATGAACCTTTAGCAAAAACATTTCTTTTAGATCCCAATTTTTGTATGCATCTCCATACTGTGAATTTTCTACGTAAAGAAGTATAGTTAAAGAATTAATTGCTAAAAGCTCTTCTCATCGTGACATTCGCACTTCGCGCTCGGTTTACGACAGACATTTTTAAATGTATATTTATTTTCTGAGCTACCATAGAATGAGAAGCTCACTCCCTTCTTCAGACTTTCTTTCTTATTTCGCGTTGTTATGCTAAATATAGAAATTTTTTAAATATCATTTTTATGCATGAATCAAAAACTCCTACAAGTGTTTTTTTAGACGTTTTACGTATCTCGCGTCTTTTGGCACGATATTAGAATTTTCTATTTTTCATATCAATTTCGATAAATAAATTAAAAACGACAAGTTCTATTGAATAACGGTTTAAATACATTTTGTAGGAATTTTTAAAAGTTAAAATTCCTCAAAAAACTTTTCTCCATATTTCGCGTCGTTTTACTCAAAATCTGAATTTTCTGATGTTTTTTTAAATATTATTTTCGATAAATGAAACCAAAATGACAACTAATATCAAAAATTGTTTAAAAAAATTTTGTAGAACTTTTTAAAAGCTGCAATTCCTTGTTGCAAAATTATTTGCATTGCCGTGGGAAATTGTGCGCACGATTCTTGTGAGCGCTATTAAAAGTCACTGATCGCTCCTTTGAATTAAAGTGATGAGTTTTTAATTTCAACAGCCTTTCACAGAAATCTTCTAGGAATTCATGAGTATCCATTACCAGAGTATATGTATACATATGTCGGTCTGTAACCAAATTTCAAATCTCACTTCATTAATACAATGTTCATCAAAAGCTTTTGTGATGTTATCTTTCAAGTTTGCAGTATCAGGGCAGTTTTCACACTCTCCTAAATGACAGGAACTTGAAGAGTTAGGACATACAATAGCATCCAGACAGTCGTCATAATTTTTGAGCAACAGGTCAGTATCCTCTGTTAAATGTTGAATATTTATTTCATTCAACATCAACTTGACATTCTCATGATGCACGCAAACGCACAGATTATAAGTTACACTGCTTCCTGCTAGAAAACAATGACGAGGTCTGAGTTCTGTGAATTTCGAAATACTGATCTTCAGGCCTACGTGTTCTGATGTAAATCGAGCATATATCTCGTTGAGAGTACACAGTAGTAACCTTTTCTGAAAATGTGAACGAGTTCCATCATCATTCTTGATCGACACAAAGTCTTTCATCCCTGGCATCATTCGACTTATGTCATCGCGTACACAAACGTTTTTCAGTAGAATGTCAGTTTCAGGAGTCAATGCTCTTCCTCTTTTTGGATTTGACAAAGCTGTTACGATCCCAGGTATATTACAGTACCACGCTTTCATTCCCACTCAAGACGGAAAACTTTAACCCAAGAAGTTCTCGTCCTCTGCGAGAAATACGAAATATTCTCGAATGGCAAAAACAGAAACCGCAAAAGAGGCCTGCAAAGAAAACAACTGTGGAAACTATCCCCAAAAAATCGAACAGAAAGACACATAATATTACTTAACTGAAAAAACTGGCACTAAAGCGTTGCACAAAGATCTTCGGCGTGAGCGCATTAGGGGAGATTGCGCGCCACCAGCCCTATCATGGCATCTTCTTTATGTATCGTTCTATTACTCAAAGACGAATTAATTGGCCACTCTGAAAATTGAGGATCTTGTTGGAAAAAATCTCAGCTTTCTTTTAAAAATATGTTAAAGGAAAAAAGTCGAAATTTTAAAAAAGTCATTTATTTTTTATTTTCAAAAATTAGGGTCAAGTTTGGACTTTTTTCAAAAATCGTTACAACCACCAGAAACTTTGTGAAAAAATCTATCAAAAACATTTCTAGTGAAATTTTGTTCAAGGCAATAGGAAAAAAGTTACAAATGTTTGAATGTAAGGCTTTGCTTAAAAACCCCAAAAATTGTACCCCCTCCATTTTGATAAATAATTGAAGGGTCGGGGAACAAAAGGGCCTAACCCCGTTTCTCCAAATTTTTCAGGACGCCAGAAAAACGTTCGCTCGATAACCCTGTGATAGGACCTTGACTGACTTTGATGAATTTTTAAAAAATGAAAAAAAATTTGTAATTTTTTTAGTTTAAACCCTCGAAACGGCATTTGGTTGAGGAGTCCAAAAATGTGTAAAACTCAATTTCGAAAAATTTGTGGGATAGGCCCTTTTGTTCCCCGACCCTTCAATTAGCGAAATGAATGAATGTATGGCGTAAGGAGTACTATTTAATAGGACTACAATTGGGCCAATTTTTAGTCCGATCGGACAACTTTCATTTTCGAGGTGGGTACACTTCAGAAATTATGCCCCATATATATACATATCTGTGTGTGTGTTTGTATATATACAGGGTGTTGTTTTTAACTTGAGACATCGAAATATCTTAAAATCATACGCATCCTATGAAAAAAATATCTGTGATGAAAACTTTTTATTTTCGAGGGGGAAAAGCGACTTTAAACAAAATTTACCCTACCCCACCCCCCAGGAGACATTGGTGGGTGGGTTTTTTTTTTCTTTCGCGAATCGAAAAAAAGTTTTCGAATAAAACTTACGTATTTCATGAAGGAGAATCTGAA
>CAKNWT010129591.1:1586-16553 GCA_932066315.1 Andricus coriarius
CCAAAACCGGTTCTATTTTCAACCAAATAGTTGCATTTCTAAGTCAAGGAGATGAATTCTTTAGAAAAAAAGTTTAATTTTTACTCCAAAAAAAGAATTTTCTATCCAAAGAGACAAAATTTCAACATAGCAGTTGAATTTTCCACCAAAAAAGATGACTTTTCTACAAAATAGTTGAATTTTCAACATGCAAAAATGAATTTTCAACCAAATAGTTGAATTTTTAAAACAAAATTTATTATAAACCAAAGATTTACATCCAATTAGTTAAACAGTTCAAATTTTGTTCCAAAAGGACGAATTTTCTATCCAAAAAGGCGAATGTTCAACCGAGTAGTTGAAAGTTCAACTAAATAGTTGAATTTTCAGCCTACGAAGGTGAATTTTTTACCAAATTGTGAAATTCTTAATCAAAAAGATTAAAGTTAAATCAAAAACAGTTGTATTTTCAACCAAATATTTTCATTTTTAACTCAATAAGACGACTTTTTAGAAGACTGTTGACATTTAAATCCGAAATGACGAATTCTGTATCTAAAAAGACGAATGTTCAATAAAGCAGTTAAATTTTCGACCAGAAAAGATGCCTTTAAACAAAAAAGTTGAATTTTTTAAAAATACTTAAAATTTCAACAACGTAGTTCAAAATCAATCGAGAAAGATTTTTCATTCAAGAGAGAAAAAGAATGTCAAACAAATTGTTGAATTTTCTACAAAAATAATTAAATTTTTCACCCATAAAGATGAATTTTCAACAAAACGGTTGAACTTAGAAGGTAAAAAGTTGAATTTTTTACAAAATAGTTGAATTTTTCACCCAAAAATATAACTTTCTAACGGAAAAGTTCTAGCGGAAAAGTTATACATAGTGGGAAACATAATGTATAATTTTTATTTGTTTTACGCATTTTTTGTATAAAACAAATGAAAATTTTACATGAAATTTCCCACTATGTATATCTTTTCCGCCTAGGTCAACAAAATATTTTAATTTTTAACCAATAAAATTAATGTATAACAAAGTAGTTCAACTTTCAACTAAGTAGTTCAATTTATAACGAAAATAGGTGAATTTGTAAATGAAAAATGTATTGGTTGACTTTTTAAAGAAAAACGTTCAAATTTCAGTCATACATGGATTATTTGAGTTTTCAGTCAGGAAAATTAATTTATAACTAAAAATACGAATTTTCAACAAATTAGTTGAATCTTCAACCAAACAATGGAATCTTCATCCAAAACAATGTATTCTGAACCACAAATATAATAGTAGACTTTTACAATGAAATTCATTAACTTTCAACGAACAATGGTTGGATTTTCTCGTTGGGTTCTATTGATTTAGTTCGTATTTAGGCGCAAAAAACGAGAAAAAGGTGAAGTTTCTTCAAGGGAGGAGAAAAGGGGGACAAGAGGAAAATAGGGGAAAGAGTCTAAAGTCTGTATTCAGATGCTTTACTTGCAAAACAAAATCCATAATTTTCATTTTTTCAAGCATTTAAAAAAATTAAAATTTATATTAATATTTTTCATGTGTTATGTCACATTCAGTGTGACGTAGTTTTAATATACTCCAGATGAGATATCCTCCCAAACGAAATTCGAACATCGCCTTTTTGGAATAACCCGAATATCCAAATAAGTACATTTTTTGCCTAACTGTGCAACGGTATGTATATTAAATTTATTTATTGAAACAAGCGACTATAATATCTTTAAACGCAAAACTCATTTCCTCGTTCTCAGCAAACACTTCACAAAATCTACAGCAGACTAAAAAATCATATTATACAAAAGAAGAGCGATAATAATCCATTGGCACCACTCTAGATTCGTATCAGGAAGATCCGCCGATAAAAATAGTCTGAAACTTCCCGAAGGAATCTTCCTACTTACGACGACAATGTCCGCGATAAAGCTTGCAAATAAACAAAGTGTGATGTAGATTGCAATTAATTGCTTATTTATCGGGCACTTAGCAGTTTATGCATCAGTAGCAATTTTCATTTCGGTGCGCGATGGGGTACTTGGCAAGTCAATGCCAAGCATCTTTATTCCATCGAACACTGTAAATTAAAAAACAAAACAGAGAAACCTCCAAAGTAAAAAAAAACGGGCGGGATCATTAGTTTTGGGCCAAGAGAGGAAGTTATGCTTCGAGGCAGACCTACCTTTCGTCTTCACAAGCATCAGAGGATCAAGGAACAATTCAATCAAGATATAGTCAAATAGTATCAACCCTTGCTAATATCACTGAATTGTTTCTCTTTCGGTTCTGGAAAAACCGAAATCAAGATTTTCCATTTTGAAATTGGTATCATCAATACTCAAATTTGAGCATCTGGAGGTACTTTTACTTAAGGAGCTGGATTGAAGTCGCGTTGCTAATCAGATGGGCATTTTTAGCAAACTCTTCGGTGAGCAAGTTTATAAAAAAATTATTATTTCATCACAGATCATCACACAAAGGTTGAACCTACAGGTTTTTTTTTCTCTGGTTTCACTTCATGAACGTCTAAAATAAAACACAAAACATATGACCATATTATTTTAACAGACTTCACAGCCCAAAATGATAGCTCTCAATACAGGGGAAACAGATGATTTTTTGCGAAAATAGGGGAATAAATTTTTTTAAATAAAATCAATCTATAGTCTACAGGTACCATATTGAATTAAAAATAAAACGCTTAATATTTCAGAAGGCAATATATTGCATTTTCAACCAAAAAATATTAATTTTCTACCAAAAGAAATGAATTTGATGTTTGTTGATATTTCTGCCAAAAAAGATTCTAATTGTACATAAATAAAAACCGTCGAATTTAACAAAAACGATGAATTCTCAGCAACAAGTTTAATAGTTGACATATAAACCGAAAAATATTTCAATTTTAAACAAAAACCAGCTGAATTTAACCAAAAAGACAACTTTTTGCAGGTGAATTGAATCATCATCCAAAACGGATTAATTTTTAACCAAACAGTTCCATTTTAAACAACAACAACAAATTTCTACCAAGAAAGATTAATGTCCAAACTAAAAAGACAAATTTTCTAAAAAAGAGTTCAATTTTGAGCTAGGAAAGATCTTTCGGTCCAGAGAGAAAAGAATTTCTAATCAAATTATTTAATTTCCAAACCAAAAAGGCGAATTATCTATGAAACAGTTGAATTTTCAACCCAAAATTACGAATTTGCAGCTAAAAAGTTCAGCTTAAACGAAATAGTTATATTTTTAACATTAATAATAGAATTTTCAATTTAAAACGACGAAATTTTTACAAACCAGTTGCAAATTCATCGCGAAACTTAACTTTCAATCAAACAGTTTGATGGACCTTCGAGTAATAAAATGATTTTTTAACAAAGTAGTTCATCTTTCAACCAAGTAGTTGAATTTTCAATCAAAGAGGTTAATTTTCGACCATAATTTTGTAAAATTTTATCGTTTTAATTTTTTCTTGTGGATTTCGAAAGAATGAGAAATCAGAATTAAAAAGAAAGATTATTTTCATAATTTTGGAAAATATCAGATTTTATCCAATCAAAATCTAAACAAACGTTGATATTTTAATATCAGTAAACAAAATTGTTCAATGTTCAACTCTAAAAACGATCAATTTTCAAACAGTTATTTTGAAAATAGGAGAAAAAAGAGGAATTCTCTGAAAAAAAGGATAAAGAGGGAAATAGGGAAAAGAGAGAAAAGTTTCTATTCAGATGCTTTACTTGTAAAATAAAATCAATAATTTTCATTTTTTTCAAGCATTTAAAAAAACTGTTATTTACATTTATATTTTTTATGTGCGACGTAACATTATGCATTAAACCCTCCCTCCTCTACGTCACAAATTGGCACAAAACCTGCCCCCCTGACCGGCCCCTTAGTAATTTGTTTTCAAATTTCAGGGAAATACTTGTTGATTACCAACACCGCAAGTTGCGGCCTCATGATGGCCGTTGCGGATGTGATACATCAGCAAGGCGAAAAATTCAGGCAAAATCGCTCGACGAAAGTAGTTTCGATTTCTGCCAATATATTGGAACAAGAAAATGAAGAAAACAAAAAAATCACATTATCCTGCGGATCTGAACATGACTTCACTCGCACAAGAAATATGTTGACTGTTGGTCTCCTCCAGGGACCATTTCATCACTATTTTTACAAATTTTTGGAAAAATCTTTACCCGGGACTAAGGCCCTTTCGGTTATGAAAAAAACGATTGCTGACCAAATGTTGTCCAGTCCAACTTGTATTGCCATTTTTTTCTTTGGTCATGGATTTCTGGAAAAAAGAAATCTCAAGGAAATCAATCAAGAAGTCCAGCACAAATTTCTACATACATGGAAGGTGCAGTTAATTTTCATTTACTGGAATAAACCATTTTTTTACAAGGAGCAGAAATTAAATTAATAAATGGAACATTTTTTAGGTAGACTGGTGTTTCTTCCCTCCTGCACAGTTGGTGAACTTTTTATATGTCCCTGTTCAATATCGTGTCCTTTATATCAATATGATGACAATGCTTTTCGACATTTTCTTGTCTTACGTCAAATATGTAAATACTTTTTGTATACAATGAATTACAATAAATTGGTCCTTGCAAAGTAAATATGATTTTCTTTCAGGAAGCTGAATTCACACATTGAGAATTGATTATAACTGGATGACAAAGGACAATTGATATTCCAAGAAAAATTTAAAAAAAAATATGGTCCGTACACTGGCTTTATCTTAATTTAAATCATGGTTAATAGTTCAATAGTAATTATTCATGTTTTAATTTATATTTTGTTCCTGGATTACAGACAAATTGTTACAAAACAAAACATGGAAACTCAAAAGGAGCAACATCATTTAGCTAGTATTAGTATAATAAGCCATAGAAAATAATATTTTTCTATCTACTTTTTACTTGTCATCCTAAGCACTTTTTATACCTATATAATATTAAGTATTCATAGAAAATATAATATTTGTTTTCTCAATTATTGTACAATTACATTTAATAACTATTATTAAAACATGTTTAATATTAATTCTTCTTTTTTATTAACCGAGCCCATTTTTTATCAAGATAAGGGTTTGAAGTTTCTTGAGGCAATCTATCACTTGTCGGATTTCTATACTGACATATTTTTTATTCAACTCAAAATTTAGGAAATTTAATGAAAGTTAGGAAGGTTTATCTCGCCCTAAATAAGGTAACAATGGGGTAAGTGATAAATAGCATTAAAGCTCCAACTTCTTTTCTCTAAATGGATTTACGTTCTATTAAGTGATTAACTTTTAATTAATTTATACTGTTACTAATAATATATCAATTAAATTTTTAATCAGGTTTAGATCAGTTAAAAATCAAAGTTAACATATTTTAAGAAAGACTACATGAATTCAAGAAATCTTAATTCAAGTTTCCGGAAGCTTTTGTTTAACTTTGAACGACAAGCAGATTATAAAATCATCTGTGGGCGCCAACGTAGCAAATATTTCACTGCTAACTTATTAACAAGGTAAATATAAATAGAAATAATGTACTGACAGATCATTTGACGAGTCTTATCGCAATATACTTGACGCCAGGTAATTATATCTTTTATAAAGAATCCAATCGACTGCAATCATATTAACATTATCTCTTATCTCATTATCTCTTATCAATAAAAATATTTAGAGTGTTACTGCACGTGCAAAAGGAACGCATAATAGAACCGATACAGTTAGGTCAGTTTACTGAAAATCCTAATTTTAGAAAAACGTAAACGCTACTGAAGCAAGTTGTTCTTGATTAATAAGGACAACACGATAGCGACTGTTTTTCTGAAAATAAGAAATTTTGTGTTGTTAGAAAAAATATATGCGAGCTATGGAAAAAATTCAAAAGCAAAATATTGTTTCTTTAGAAGAGTTGTAGGAGACAATTGAGACAATTCTTGAAAAAAATGCATATTCTTTAAAATAGTCATGAAACGGTGCAAAATATAGAAAAATGGAAAAGAAACGTTTCGCAGAACTTTTCCAAAGGACAAATATTGTTTTTGGATGTTTTTTCATATCTCCAATAAAAAAAGATTATTTGCAGGGGTCTCCAATAGGGTTATTCACAAAAAAATTTTGTGCTTAAGTTTTTTATAAACTTCAACCTCCTAAGAATTTAAATGTGGAATTGAAACTTAATTTTGTTTATTCAAGAATTTGTGGTAATTAATTAAAAAGTGACAAAATATTGACAAAAATGTGGATTTTTTAAACGAAACCTGTGGTGCCCGATACCTCGAAACACGTGGTGTAATGTCATATGCTTTCAAAGTGTGGAATTAAATTTCCCTGTCCAAGGAGAAGGTGAGCTCGGACCGCCCGTGGTGAGGAGGCCTAAGAACTCCGTACAGTCTCGTCCTTCAAAGCCACCTGAAATTGGATATTGAACCTGAGGGATTCCTGCAAAAGAAGCTTAACTTACAACAAGGAATGGCTGTTAAGGCAGCCTTCGAGACTAGGATCGCCGGGGTAACACCTGGTGACATTGCCTCGAGGTTTAAGGACTGCCGTTTTAAAAACTACTCGCTCAGATGAACGGTAAACAGTGGAAAATCAGCTGTGCCTGCTGAGAATGCTTTGGCTAGCGTTAGCAATTTGCAGTCAACCACCTCAACAGAAATACCATGGGAGAGCATCAAGTGGGATACCACAATGAAAGAGGAATTGGTGAGTCTCTATTAAATTAAATAGATCTTAAATCTTAATCTTAAATCTTAAATCTATCTCATTAAATATATCTCTGTTATAAAAAAATTGCTCGCAGATTTCGCAAAAAAACATGACAAAGGTTTCGATACGAAATCATGATGTTCAACTAATAGGTGGTAATACCATCAATGTATGAAACCAAAAGCGAAAAGGGATAGCACTTTGGGACGAAGTTTGCTGCAAAGTATCCTAACATTCAGAAGGTTTCGGGGGGACGACTTAAAGGTAAGATGAAGGACATTAGAAATAATCTACTTATCTCGGATGATCGCCAAATTGAGATTAATCAGCAGGTTGTTTTGGCATGGAGAAACGCCTAAAATGAACATCATTTAGAGGGAGCAACATCGAAACGATCAAGCAGCGGCAATTGATGCATCAGCGCAACCTAATGATGATCCAGCATCACCACATCCTCCAGAGACAGACGGCCTAATTCCAGCAGAGGCAGAAGCAGAGGCTTAAATGGACATTCCACATAAACAGAGATGTTATGCGCCTTTTTTTTGCAGAGAAAAGTGGGAAAAGCGTCAGGAGAGAACACCATCGACTCTTCTTACTTGAGTACCTAGAACTAGGCACAAGAATAAATGAGCAGAATCTAGAAGACAAAAAACGCTTAATATTTGTAAATAGATTGCTTTAGGCTGTCGAAATAGCTGTAATCAAAATGGAAGTGGAACAGCAGCTTCCTATTGATAAACACCCTTCCGCAGATATGGACAACGAAGACCTGATTGAGACTCAAGGGATAGGTGCTAGAGACAATATAATGAAGTACCGGATCCACTAAAACCACTTCCGGACATTAATAACGATGATGTGAACAGCGAAATCCCAGGAAAACTACAGCACCTTCAGAGGAATTTTGGTCATGCTTTAGTAGAGTTCAGACATTACAACCAACGCAAAGCCATTCTCTGAAAAGGGCGAGTATCTGGAAAGCTTCAGGTCTGGACATGGTGCACAACTTCTTGTACAAGTACCTGACGAGTGTGCATCCTGCGTTAGCAAGGTGTTTTGAAAAGATCATTGAACACCTAAATCTGATGCCAGGCTTCATACTCAAAGCTATACGTTGCCTAAAAAACCAGGCGCTTAAAATGCATCTGAATTTCTACCAATAGTCTGTCTTCCAGCAATTTCTAAATGCCTCACGGCTAACATTACAGATGAGGTACATTCTGACTGCGACACTGATGTATATTCTCACTGCGACTAGATGCCTTTGCCATCACGCAGGTACGTAAACATCAAAGAAACTTGCTTATGGCATACATTGACTACAAGCAAGCCTTTCCTTCCATACCACATGACCATTTGTTTGAAGTCTTACAAATTTACAAAATCTGCTTACACATCATAGAATTTCTAAGTCGTGCGATGATTCTTTGGGGTACAAGAATCAAGTATTTCGATCATGGACAACCAAGGATACCGATATCAATCCGCATTACAACGGTTATCTTTCTAGGAGACTCCTTCAGTGCAATATGGTTCTGTTTAGCGTTGAACCCAAAGAGCAAAACACTAAATAGCATGTCTCATGGGTTTAGAATATATAATAATGAGAATAGTCATCGACGTCCCATACTTTATAGATGGATAACCTGAAGCTATACGCTAGTTCAGATCAGAAACTGCAGCAAGTGATCAATGCAACGAAGCAGTTTTCCGATGATACCCACATGGAGTTCGGACTAGATAAATGACGAACAGTGCATTTAGCCCGAGGAGAATTAGGGACAGCAGAGCAATATACCGAGTTTGAGAATGACATCGATGCCATGGCTGATTGCGAGTCATATAAGTACCTGGGTATTTTCAAATCTAAGGGTATTCAACATAAGATAGTTAAGAAACGCCTAACGACTGCCTTCACCACAAGCCAGTATGATACCTGTAGCAGCTCAGATGGCGGTTTTATTAAACAGTTGTCGCATTGTAAGAAACTTTGAGCTGCGATGGTAGCTACCAGGAAGATCCAGAGGCGACTGTTGTCACCTCCAACAGTCGCGGCCGCTGTGTAAGGATAACAGCGGTAAAATATATTTTCCAGACTGCACCATGCTCATGATTTTGTACCTGCAAGATCATCGCAAAAGATTTCAAACATCGTATCAAATTAACTTATAACATCCTCATCTCATCAGGCACATGCTCAGGGACATGCTTACCTGTTGGTCAGGAATCTTCCCGGCGCTAAGTGGAAGCATGCTGAGGTTACATGAACCTTGAGTCGACATCCACCCAGAATATGCTCATACAACGCCTCAGCATATAAACAATCAGGTATCCTTTTTACGCCGAAAGGAATATAACGCTCTTCATCAAGAAGAAAAGCAACATCTTTCAGCGAACATATAATCCATTCCTGCAAAACCACCTCTGCAGATAGCCGATGATGACAACATGAAAACTAGGAGGCCAAAAATCCAGCAAAATGTATTTCTTAGGATGGACAAATCAGCTGAAGCTAATTCTGCTCTTCCGGATTTGCTACACGAAGATGTTAATTTCTGGAGTCTGATCTGTGTATTTTACGAGAAGGCAGTCTCCGTGTTTAGGGACCACAAAAGTAATTGTACTTCAGTACGCCCGAGTAAGACTTGCGAGCGTATTGCACAGCTTCAGTTTAAAATTAAAATGGCCAGACGGCATGCAACAAATGTTCAGTGCATGATGAGCTACATAACATCAAATAAAAAATTCACTTTAAAAGTTAGAGCACTTGCTCAAAACTTTAGGAAAGCAAATCACACACTAAACAAGTGTCAACTGTTGGCCATCAAGCAGCACTGGATGCAAAAAATAAGAGCTCTTTCAACAGACAAAGAGCGCCTTGAACGGCGAGTAAAGTGGGTTCAGGAAAATTCCACCTTTTCTACTCATCCTTCCCGTCTGTTTAATAAAAGGGCATATGCCGTTGAAAGTTCGCCTATTCGAGAAGAGATTTAAGTCTTCTGGGAGCAATTATTTGGAGATACTTATCAGCTAAATGAAGACGCTTTGGATATATCACTCTTTTGTAACTTTTGCTAAAGGCAAAGGTTGACAGGTCCAGAGGAAGAGTGTGCACTAATTACTGTTGAAGAACCTTTCCTAGGGATCGCGGAACCTTGTAGCTGGTGGGAGGGCTTACGGGTCTCATTAGACTGTTGATCTGGAATAGGTGAACCTGAGGGACTGCACGTCGAGGTGTGGCTATTTTGGGGAACTGTCGGATACTAGTCGGTGGGACCTGAACTAAGGAGCGATCCTTCCAGGAGGTAATGACAAAGCCTCCTGAAATATCGAGGGCGCGAGTGCACATGCTCCCAAGCTACGATGTGATCGCAGTGTCAAGAACTGAATAGCACCAGGGTCAACAAATCCTTGAACACCTCGGCCTGCCACCCTCAGTAGAGGCGGACATGCGGGAGTCCCAAAGGAGGAGTCTTAACGAAGACTTTCGGACACCAGGTCGAATCCCATAGTATGTAGACATACCCCCTGCAAGCGGGGCTCTGCGGGGGGGGGGGGCGTTTTGTTATTTCCCTAACTTCTCGTGGGATTCAAATGAATCCTCAAAAACCAAAACAAACCAAAACCAATGAGGCTCTTGATTACCGACCCTATCTAGGGCGGGTAGAGTTACCTCCAGAGTGACCCAACTGGGCTCCACAGGGGGACCCAAAGCGCTCGGAGATGCCCCGGATTAGCCTGTCAATGGCCGAGACGGGAATCTCAATGATTCAGATTAATTTGCACCACAGAAAAGGCGACTCGGCGGTTCTAGCCAGACGCGTGTCTGTGGTGCAGACATGGCTCGCCCTAATCCAAGAACCCTAGTTTTGCAGGGAAAGGATTTGTGGCTTGTCAGGGTGTGGCTACATATATAAGGGGCCGCTCGAGAAAACGCCAAGAGTATACATAGTCGTCAAGGATATGGATGCGATCTTGGTTTCTAAATTCTGCTCTAGAGATCTCACCCTTATTAAGGCGAGACTCAGGCGCAGTAGCGGAGAAAGGCTAGAGGTGTTTATCGTCTCGGCTTATTTTCCTGGCTATTCCAAGGGGATCTCCACCTCCTAGAGGGATGGATGCTCTAATTCGGCACTGTCAGGAGAATTGAATTCCTCTGCTGTTGGGCTGTGATGCAAACTTTCACCACACGGTGTGGGAAAGCACAAACATCAAAGACAGAGGGAGAGATTGAATTGAATATATAGCAGGCACAGAGCTGGAGATTCTGAATCGGGGTGATACTCCCACATTCCAAACTAAAAACAGGAGTGAGGTTCTCCATTTGACTCTATTTTCGGGTGCACCCTAGGAAAACCGGTGGTTTCCAAGATCAGAAACCCCAGAAATACACATTGAGACTCGTATAAAGAGGAACTCAAAGGCAAGCTTGCGGAATTTCCCACAAGCTATGGTAACATTGATGAGTTAGAGCACGCAGCGGATTTTCTGCGAAGGGCTCTGACTACATCATATGAGAACAATTGCCCTACAAGCACAATTAAGTCTAGGAAGGGAGCAGAATGGTGGAATACCCACCTGGAGAGACTCCGTAAAAAGTCAAGAATGTTGTGCAATAGGACAAATATAACTAAATTGCCTTTGGACTGGCACATCTAGAAGATGGCCCAGTCTCAATACAATAAAAATATCAGAAAGTATAAGCGGGAAGATTGGGGGGCTTCTGCAAGGAATCGAAAAACATTCCGGAAACAGCGAAGCTGCACAAGATCCTGGCGAAAAATCCGTAAGCTCGCCTCGGGCTTATAAGGCTCGATAATGGTAAGTTTGCCGAAGACGAAGAAGCGACGCTGAATCACCTGATGGAAGTTCACTTCCCGGGTTTTCAACGAATCCGAACCAACCAAGAGGAGGAAGGCTGGGGCCAAGAGATGGTGAGGGCCGACTGGAATTTGGCCTCTAAGGTCGCTGATTACAAGAAGCTGGAATAGGCCGTAGGGTCCTTCTGTCCTTTAAATCACCAGGGGCGGATAGCATTCATCCAGCGCTTTGACAAAAAGGCATGGATTTGGTTGTCTCTCCTCTGATGAAATTATTTAGGGCAAGTATAGCCCTTAAACACGTGCCATTGGCATGGAATGATGGCAGAGTGGCCTTCATATTCAAATCTGGGAGGGAGGCTTACACTGCTGCAAAAGATTTCCGACCAATCAGCTTAACGTCTTTTATCCTAAAGACGTTGAAGAAGCTGGTCGAGAGATACATTAGGGATGAGGTGCTTTCAGTAATGCTCCTCCAGAAGTCATCTGTAGAGAGGCTCTGAGATATGACGTGCCGGACCAGCTTGTACGCTGGATAGGAAGCATGCTACTTCGGAGAAGACTCGAAACCAGATGGGGTCAGGGCCTAGTAAGAGGAATAGCTCCGTGGGGATGCCCACAGGGGGGTGTCCTGTCGCCCCTCCTGTGATGCATTGTTGTGGACGGCCTTCTTCAAAGGTTAAATAAAGAGGGGTATTATACTCAGGGATATGCCGATGACTTTATAATCCTAGTCAGGGGGACTCATCTGGAGACGCTGATGGGTATTATGAGGTCGGCGCTACGCATTGTAGAGCTGTGGTGCGATAGCTCAGGCTCTCGGTAAATCCTGAAAAGACCAACCTGGTCATTATCACGAAAAAATATCAAATTCTAAAAGTTGACGCTCGTGTATTTTTCGGTGGGAAGCTGACGTTTTCAGATTCGGTTAGATATCTGGGAGTAATCCTAGATAGCAAGCTGAACTGGGCAAAGCACCTGGAGACCCAATGCAGGAAGTTTGTCATGACTTTTTGGATGTGCAGGAGAGCCTTTGGGTTGAAGTGGGGTCTAGGACCTAAAACGCTTGCATGGCTGTAATCTGCTGTCCTAAAACCCAGGATCCTACATGCGGCCATTGTCCGTTGGCCACGGGCGGAACCCAAAACAATGCAGGACAGGCTGCGAAGATTACAAACGCTGGCATTTAGTGGTTTGACTGGAGCAATGAGGAATACGCCCACAGCGGAATGGCAAGAGCAAATAGATGGACTCGGGAGACTAGGCACACTAGGATCCCGAGACATATCAGTGCACTGCAGATTATACAGATGAGGCAAGATAAAGTAACAAAACGCTTCAAATTTGCCAATGCTTTCCGCATCTGTATCCCAAGCAGGGATCAAGCGCAACGAAAAGGTGGACCATTTGGCAAAACGCGGCGCAGCAAGTGAATACATAGGTCCAGAACCGGTACGGGGAATAGCGTCTTGCTGTATCGGTTTGGCCATTAAAAGCTGGTTCCGAACAAAAAACCAGGAATACTGGGAGCAGATCCAGGGTTGCCGTCAGGCGAAATCTATTCTGGGTTATACCTATAGGATGAACAGAGTGACGGAAATCCTGGGGTTACCCAAGAAAGATATAAGGACACTTAAACTATCATATGCACAAAATGGGGTATAACCCCAGGACAGAGTGCTTCCACGTACACAAAGGAAGACTATTTTTTGTTTGAAAATGCAAAAAAAACTTACTAACAAACATAATAATTTTTTCGATAGAATTTTTGTCTACAAAGGAAGACTAGAAACTACATCATCGCGTAAAGATCATGAGGTTCAACTAATAGGTGGTAATGCCATTCAACATCTTGGTAATTGAGAGACATATGCATGTCTTGGAATACCGCAAGCGGAAACCGCAAATGTGCGTATGTTAAAAACGGCCCTTTGAAAAAAGGTATCGCCAAATTCTCAGAAAAAGTTGGGCTTCCGAATTATCTGGGAAGAATAAGATCCAGGCGACCAATATGCTAGCCGTTCCTATACTGCTCTACACGTTTGGTGCAGTAAAATGGAACGTGGATGAGTTGAAGAAACTTGACCGAAGCACACACAAGATGATGACAATCCATCGAAGTCGTCATCCTCGATCTTCCGTACCTCGAATACACCTCTCTCGAGATAAAGGCGGTCGAAGTTTGATAAGCTTGAAGTCTCTCCATCGAAAAACGGTTCTGGCTACAGTCTGCTCAGTTCTGAATAGTACAGAGTCTCTTATGCAACTCGTACATGAACATGCAGTCGTCAATGCTGCGGTATTTCTATACCGTACCGCAGTAGGGCCGCAGAGGAGTTTGGTCTACCATTTGATTCCAGCGACACTACACATTGCCTAGTATCACTACCACCTTTGGTACTCAAAAGTCGTTTACAAGAAGCAGAACATTCGCTTCTACTAAAAGAACATGCTAACAAGCCCCTTCATGGTAAATTCTACGGCATTATACGTTGAGGAGATCTGTCGATGGTTCTGTCCAACATGCTTCTGAAGTCTGCTGGATTGAAATCGAAGACTGTGGGATTTCTTTTTGCCTTTTAAGACGGCGTCATAGACACCTTAGTTTACCGCGAGCGCATAACGAATGTACCTGTAGGCGATACCAACTGCCGAGCGTGAAAACAAGTGCCAAAAACACTTGGACATATTCTCAGTGAATGCTCAAAGTATGCATGCTACGTGTACATAGAGAGACACCATGCGGCTCTAAAAGTGTTATATTACCATCTTCGGTACTTCTATGATGATTTCTCGTTGTCCACCACTCAACGAATCAGTGCTACAAAGCCTGATATTGACCTCCAAGATCTCAAGACAAAGATCATTTAAATGATTGCATTCTCAGCACCAGCCGATGGTAATATCACAGCAATGGGCCGAGGAAAACGGGCGAAATATCAAGCACTTCTTTGTCGAGATAAGCACGCTGTACCAAGGCTACAAAGTCTATCTTGCAGTTCTCATAATCAGCTGCCTTGGATATATGAAAGCTTGAATTCATAGCCAAATCAACAAAGTTCTGGCTTGCCAGCGTCAGTCTCAGTCCATCGCGAGTTGGATGGAAAAGGCTGTTTTTCTGGTATCACTTCATCTGGTCGGTGAACACTTCTCCCCAAAATATTCTGTAAAGATTGGTCGCTCGAAAAAAGTATCCAGAGGTGAAATCTTCATCTCCAACTGTGCCGTCTGCCGCGTAAAGTCATCCGCGGCTAGAAACCAGGACTCAAAGGAACAGTGTTGTACGAAATCTCTTGCGTAAATTTCCCGCTCTTGCTTACCTCTTACGATAAAAGGAGTAGGAGAGGATGATGTACACATTTCGGTTGCGTCGAGATTGGTTACTTCAATAAACCATAATTGTAGCTTCCGTAGCCTACAACTTCTCCAAA
>CAKNWT010129642.1:2363-21675 GCA_932066315.1 Andricus coriarius
TTTTGGTAGAAATTAATCTTCTTTGTTGAAAGTAAATATTTTTTGCTTAAAATTCAACTATTCTAGTTAAAGATTCATCGTTTTAGTTGGAAATTCATCTGTTTGATTGAAAATGGATCTTTTTTAGTTCAAAATTCAAATATTTGGTTGAAATTTTGTCTTATTTGGTTGTAAATTCCACTATTTCGTTACAAAATTCATGTATTTTGCTGAAAAATCATTTTTGTCGGTAGAAAATTAATCTTGTTGTTTGAAAATTTATCTTTTTGTTTAAAAATTCAAGTATTTCAATTAAACATTTATCATTTTAGTTGAAAATTCATCTTTTGGTTCGAAAATAAAATTACTTGCTTGAAAGGTTAATTCTTTTGTTGAAAATTCATCTTTGTTTTTAATTCGTGCGTTACAGTTGAAGATTCATAATTATGGTTAAACACGAGGGGTTAACAACTCGTGAAGTCAGGTTGACACCTTCGCTGAAGTCACTGGCGTGAAGGCACTGAATTCACTTGAAATAAGTGTACACTCCATCGGCCGAGTTGTGAACCCCTCGTGTTCAAATTTATAATTTTAGTTGAACATTTTTTCATGGAAAATTAATTTTTTAACTGAAAATTCAACTATTTCATTTTTGGTTGAAAATTGATCTTTTTTAGTTCAAAATTCAGCTATGTATTTGGTTGAGAACTTGTCTTTTTAAGTTAAAAAGTCGACTATTTCGTTAAAAAGTTGTCCTTTTTAGTTGAAAAATTAACTTTTTCATAAGAAAATTAATCTTTTCGGTTGCAAATTCAACTGTTTGTTTAAAAATTCACCTCTTTGATTGAAAATGGAATATTTTTACTTGAAAAGTTAGGAATTTGAAGCGGTTTAAATTGAATTTAATATAGTACCTACAATAATTTTAACTAAATATGCACTGAATTTTAAGTATATGAAGATAAAATAAAAAATTTGTTTGAACTGTTATTCAAATTCATGAACTTTAGAGACAAATACATGAAATGATAAATTATGTTCTTATTATTATTTAAATAATCGATTGTGCTAATATATTTAAGAATATCTAGTACTATAATTTGTCAAAGCTATCTAAATTAAACATATTAATTGAATCCCTAGAAACTGAAAAAAACATTATTTAATATTTATAATAAATTTGCGAAACTATATACAAATTCCGAGTCGATTACATTTTAATGACTCCGTATTATGAAAAGTTATACCTGGAAAAAACTTGAGATATCGGTATTTGAGTCCACACCGTGGCTTTTAAAAAGTTCACAATGCCATGAAAAAGAAAAGATAGAACAATTATTAATCTAAACTAAGAAATTAACTTTTCCGTTACAGCATTATTTACTATAATTTGGCAGTGGTTTAACTTTTAAATTCAAATTAAAAAATTGGAGATAAGACCAGATAAGACTGCTGTATAATGCATGCACGTATTTCGTTTCCAGATTCTTTAACATTTGGCAATATTTATTTTAAAGTATTTTTTTACTTGAGCATAATTTATGTATAATTTCTAAGTTATTGCAATCCCTTATCAATGTTATGATTTGCGTATAAAATCGGCATAACTGCATATTCTAATTCATAAGACTATACAGTTTTTAATTGAATTTTTGTTTTGTTTTGTTTTTAATTTGAAGCTCCAAAGATTTTCAAATATCTTTTAAATTCAACTTTTAACGTCAAATACTGTTTTATTCATTTTGGAAATTTATCTTTTTTTCCACCGTTTTCCAATTGAAAAAGTAACATTTTATGTACAATTTTAATTAGCAAAACTTTTTGAAACCGAATCCAGTTTTTAAAATCCGTCCGCGGTTCATGCTAATGTCGCAGGATCAGTCGCCGACGAAATATTTTCTTTTTTAAAGAAAGCAAGACTACGCGAATTTTATCCATTCAATAAACAAAATGTTGACAAAGGTATGAATATTTAAATTTTATAAAACTGATGACACAGACTATCAAAAAGATTGACTGATTTTTAAGATGTGTGGTATTATTTAAACGAATACATATATTTAATTTTTTTGTCTTGAATCTCATAGAACTTTTAGTTTTATATTAAAATCTATCGGAAAAATATATTTAAAAAAACACTTAAAAATTACAAAATAGTGGCGATTTTTCTTAAAGTTTTAGAAACAGGATTTACCGTTTTTTTATTATAAATTTATACTATTATGGTACTGAATATTATTTCATGAGATTTCATCGTGTGTCAGAATAGGATGGCCCTTATTTTTTACTTTTTGAATTTCTTTGCTCTCATCCCCAAGTTCTGTTAGAATGCACACAAAAAATGATCTCCAAACTTGAGTCAAATCGGTTAATATTTAGGAATAGCGCAAAGACCATGAACTTTACCATTGATTTAAAACAGGTAAAACTGATTTTTTTGTAAATTTAATATTTAAACGCATTGCCATTCTAAAAAAAATCCGTGTTTTAGTATATTGTTCAAAATTTGTCAAAGAATAAGAATCAATCATAAATTTTGAGGGTGGATAATTTAAGCCACTCTTATGGGTCCCCCCAAAAAACCCAATACGTGACGAATTTGAATTTCACGTAATATTGCGGTTTACTGACCCTTTTTGTAAGTTCTTTTTCATCAATAATCATTAATCGTTAATTTAAGAATGCCCAGTCATTTGTTAAATAATTGTAAAATTATTTAAATATTACTTGTTCGTTCAAGTATGTAATTTTTTAACATAACCTTAAATGTTTAAACAAATTTAAATTGTTTACACAATGTTATTTTGTTTAAATATTATATTTTTGTAATTTTTCGAAAGTTTGAAATATTTTTAGATATTGATTTGTTCTCTAAGAATACTTTTCAAGGTTTAAAAGAATTGAAGTTGTTAAATTTTTGTTTATTTGACTGATTTATGTGTTTTCTATCGGCAGAGAGGACAAAATGTGTTTGTTTTTCTTCTTCAATTTTTCCTTAGATTTAAAAATATTAAAATCTGTCAAAAATTTGGTGAGATAAAATGTTTGTCTTTCTTTTTTTGGGTGAACTGTATACTTGAAGACGTATTATTTTAATAATTGTAAAATTATTTTATTTTTATCATCGATTAAAGAACTCATAACGCTTAGAAAATACGTTCATTTCGCGACTTACCTGAAAAAATAAATATTCAAATAAAGTGAAATTGTTTAAACAATTGGAAATTTGTTAAAAATGACTTGGTATTCTGCAATTAACGATTCATAATTATTTCTGCCAACTTGGGGGGGGGGGGGAGAAGAAAAATTATTTTAAAAATACCAAGTAAAAATAAAAACCAAATTTTATTTCCAATTTGTTAGTTAGAAACTTTATTTCCTTTACCTGTGACGTTTTAGACCTACGACCTACAATAGGATCACATAGTAAGCACATGTGTTTCGAACAGTACTTTTACATAAAATTGAATACTCCATCTGTATTAGTTTTAATTATATACCACACTTTAAAGTCAAACTTTGAAAACTTTTAGATTTTAATCTACGTCATTAGATTTAAGAGTTAAAACACTAATAAATTTGTCAAAAAAAAATGATTGATCAAACCCGCAAAATACGTGTCGTTTTATTCCCTTTGAAAAAAACATTTATCGTCGGCAACCGATTGTGTGACTTTAACATAGACCGCACGCTTGATGGGAATTGATACAGTGGGACTATTATATTGTTAAATTAATAAATTATTATTAAATTATTAGTCTGATTAAAATCTGTTGCCAACTTGGATTTCGACCAAGTGGGCACTTTTTCTTGATAACGACACCTGTAATATTCAACAAAATAATTTCTTTCTTACAGAGAGATGTTTGTATCGTTCAAGAAAATGAAAAACAAATGACTACATTTAATTTTACGAAGCTTTCAAATGTAGAAGATGATTATATCATCAAGCGAAACGAATCCAATGGAGAATCAGTTTATATGCAGTTATGCAGTTCACTGAAAAATAAGTGCAACGGTCAAACTGGTTACAGTATTTGTTTAAAGAAGAAAGATAAAGAAATAGGTATTGGTAAGTATTCTTAATTATCTATATTCACAAGATTTTACATTCACGTGCGTTTCGAAAATAGAACATTTTTAAAGAAGGAAACAAAATCCTAACAAAAAATGTCCTTCCTCTTGTAAATAATCACTGTATTATTTTACTTTTTCTTCGATATATTATTGTTTTTAAAGTAAAATAATGTAGTGATTGTTTATTAGATGGATTAATTTTTTGTCATGTTTTTTTTCTACACGCAAAAAATTTATATTTTTAACCCGTCCTATTATTTCTATTCTCAAGTTTTCTGTGTCTAATACAAATTTTGTGTAGGAAAATCGCCACCTCATGTTGCATTCAAGTCTGCTAGCATAAGTTTCCATTTTATTGGTGATAAATGCAATAACACTTCTAATTATACAACTACGATTATAATGCAGTGCGATTATAATGCTTCTGAAAATAACTCATTTCCACAAATCATTCCACACGTGAGACTTTATTAATTTTATGATAATTTAAATTATATTAACAGGGTGGCCGTTAGACAGGAAATCCGGGAAATGACTGGAAATTTTTTGAGACCCAAAAATCCGGGAAATGACAGTGAATTTATTATTTTACCGGGATTTGTACACATTTTTAGATGAAAAATGTATCTATTCACTTGGAATACATATCACAATTCGTATCACATGATATAATGCAATTTAAAACAGGTTTGATTTCAACTCTTTTTAAAGTTCTTTTGTTAGCTTAGAAGTAGAAGAAGAAGTCTTTAACAAATAAAAATTAAAAGCCATTAAAATTGAAATTTTTTGGTAAAAAACGTTTTGAGTTGATCAATTGTAAATGTAAATTAATTCATGATTAAAAAAAAATTTAACTGCAGTCCCAGTATTAAAAATTGAGCATTATTTGATTTTACAGGATGGTTCTGAATCTGTTCAAAATTAAACAATTTACCAATTCGATTGTTAAAAATTGAAGTTAAAATATTTAAATTTCTACCAAAAAAGTGAATTCACTATAAAAAATGTAATAGTTAATATTTCAACTAAAAAAGATGTTAATTTTTAATTAAAAACGGTTGAATTCTACCAAAAAAAGAAATAATTTTCAACAAAATAGTTGAAACCTCAACCAGAAAAGATTAATTTTTAATTAAACAGTTACATTTTTAACAAAAAAATTTTATTTTGTCGAAAATAGGTGAATTTTCAACCGAAAATGGAATCATTAAATTTCTGGTTAAAAAAATTAATTTCCATTTCATAAAACAATGAATCTTTACCGAAAAATAAAATATTCGAAACATAATTATCCCGAAATTAGAAGTGGCCGAGCATTAAAAATTCCCAAATAATAAAATTCTCGACAGTTTATGATATTACCTAATTGGAAAATTTTCGATAGTAGAAAACTCTAAAATAAAATTGTCGGCATTATAAAGTATCCTTCACTGTAAAATTGCCGACCATAGATAAATTCCCAAATCTAAACAATTAAGAAATGTTTAAATAATAAAATAATAAATAAAATACTTTTATTTGAACATATTTATTATTTTGTTATTTATTCTTGAAACAATGTTTTAATTTTTCGGGTTAACGGCATTAAATTAAAAAAAAATTTAATTGAAATATGTTAAGAGTTTCCATTTTATACATTTAAATTTTTGAGCGTTTGAATGATAACATTTTTAAGTTGCAGTTTTAAAAGTTTAAAATTCAAAACAGTTTCACATTGAGTGCTTTAATTTGCAGTTAGGTTTTTATTACTTCAAATGAAAAAATTTTCAGCTTTAATAGTTCAAATTTTTGAATTACAATGACCGTGAAAAGCTCTTGTCAACCCGGTAATGACCAGGGATTTTTTCCCTCGATTAAAACGGTCACCCTGATTAATATTGTATCTTGTTTATAAATATTTACTTTTAAGTGTTTAAATTACAGGCTGATGATCAATGTGATATTTATCTAGTTTGGAATACTATTTATGCATGTGGTCCTAGGCACAGAACAAACTGTTCAGTGACGGACGACAGTGGCTACGAATACGATCTTTCCCCTTTAACACACTATTCAGATAATTATGAAGTCCCATTGAATAAATCTAAAATTATATTAAACATCTGTCATTCAGTGATATATGGACATGGTGCAGCGTGCAAGCAAAAATCGGCATCTTGCTTGCAAGACTCTACTAAAAATAACAGGTAAAAACCCCATTCAAAATTGGAAGATTAGGCACAGAATAAAGTTAGAAAATAATAGTGTAAGAGGGAATAAAATTTAGCCAATGGAGCTAAAAACCTGAGTTCTATAAGGTTTATGTAAAAATCCTTGGTAATCAGTAGGGTGACCAGATGGCTTGATCGGAAAATCAGGACATTATCCCACTTCTCACCCCCTGCAACTCTAATTTACGACACCTCTAATATAATTTAACTTCAGGTGCGTTATTTAAAAAACATTAATTTTCTACCGAAAACATGATTTTTCAAAAAAAGAGTTGGATTCTCAACCAAAGAAATAAATTTTCAACTAAAATGAGGAATCTTAAACAAAAAAAAAATGAACTTTCAACAAAATACGTGAATTTTCAACTAAAAGAGATGAATTTTCAACCCAAAATGGAATACTTATATTTACAGTTGAAAAAATTAATTTTTAACCATAAAGACGAATTTTCAACATAATAGTTGAATTCTCAACCAAATAAATTAATTGTCAACCAAGAAGATTAATTTTTTACCCAGAAGATTAATATTCTACCACGAAAGGCGAATTTTCAAGAAAATGCATGAATTTTCAACCAAATAGAATTTTCCACTAAATAAGATAAATTTTCAACGAAACACGGAGTAGTTCAATTTGCAGTTAAAAAAAATTAATTTTCAGCAAAATAGTTCATTTTTAACCAAGGAATGAATTTTCAACTGCAATGATGAATCTTCAATTGAATAACTGAATTTTGAACCAAATAGTTGAATTTTTGCGCAAAAAGATGAATTTTCGACCAATAAGATAAATTTTCTACCAAACACGGAGTAGTTCTTCTTTCTTTATTCATAATGTGTCCTCTGAGGGTTTACATGACTTCCATCTCTTACAATCCTTTCGTCTACATATTTGATCAAATCTCACCCTTACTATTTTAAGTTATTTACACCTATTTACAGAAAATCTTATGTCTAGATCCTCATTTTTATTTCTATTTTAATGCAAACGCATCTTAATCTACTTGTGCTATTACATAACCGTTACTTACAAATCTTTACGCTTCTAATTTAAGCGACTTCCATTTCCTTTTTCTTTCACTTCTCTTCTACCTCCATTTCGCCATTTTTTGCATCCATTCTTTCATTCTTACTCATTTGCTCCCCTAGCACCCTCTAACTCCTTCATCCACTCTTCCCCCAAACCATCCTCCCCTAGAATCTTTATCACATTCTCTTGCCAGCTTCCTTTATCTTCCATTCCTCTCCTACATCCTTCCCATACATGCTCCCATGTTTCCTCTTCACATTCACAGATTCTGCACTTCTTGCTCTCTTTCTTTTCCCAATGCATACCTGCCTTTACCTCGTTCCCCAATTTAAATCTTGCTATTCTGGTCCATCTTTTCTCTCCCCATCCCTTTTCTGAATACTTTGGTACTCCTTCCTTTTTTATCATCTTATACCTTTTATTATATTTTGATTCCTCAATCATCCCCCATCTTTCTATTGATTGTTTTTTCCTCTTCCTTTTTTCCAATTCTTCATAGTTTACTCCAGTCCCGTCTTCTATATCTCTAGCCTTAAAGAACTCCCTCCTTTCTTCTTCCCATCACGTTAATTCCATCGCCCTCCCTCTCCTTTCTTCTATGTGTACCAAAAACTTTCTCGCTAACTCCCCTTTCTTTCCCTCCTCCCCAGCTTCGTATCAAAATTCCATGCCCTCGTCCCCGCTCTAGAACTTATTTTATCCCTTTGCGCTTCTTCTCTCACCATATATCCCGGCGTCCTCCAGTCTACCCCTAGAGTCCACCTTATATACCTTTCTTGTAAACTCTCAATCTCTTTCCTTTCTTTCCATCCTCATATCTCTGTTCCATAACCTAATACCGGCCATACCAGCGCATCAAATAACCACGTTCTCCTTCTCCAATTTTTTTAAACCTTCTTTTTCCTATTCCCCATATCTGTTTCTAAACCTCATTACCCTTTTCTCTTAATTACGTCTTCCAAGTCTGATATTAATATATTAAATAAAAGTGGGCTCAGATGACACCCTTGCCTCACTCCTCTCACCAACCAGAAACTATCTCCTACTTGCTCTCCTACCTTTATCGTGCTTTTTGTCTCTCCAAAAATTTTCGATACTCTCTTTATTAATCCCTCTCGTATCCCTTTTTTTCACCATAACATTTTCTATCTCGCCTCGGTCTAATGAGTCGAACGCCGCCTTCAAGTCCACGAACATTGCTATCAATGCCCCTTTCTCCTCTTTAATCCTGTTCTTTACTAGATAGTTCAGAACATATATGTTGTCCATTGCCCACATCCCTTTTCTAAACCCTTTTTTTGATTCGGTGGCTCTATATTTTTTCCACAACTTCTTTTTTTAACCTCTCCGATAAAACAGTCACATATACTTTATACAGTGTTGGCATTAGTGTGACTCCTATATAATCTTTAACCTCCTCCCCTTTGCCTTTCTTCACTATTGGTATCACTACTCTATTGCACATTATCCATGCCCATTCCTTTAATACTGTTCCCCCATATTTCCAGACTTCATTTGGAATCTCATCTATACCAGGTGCCTTTCCATCTTTCATCATCCCTAATACCGTGACAATTTCTTCCCTTGTAATCTTCTCCTCATCATCTGTTTCCCTACCATCTTTTCCTCCTTTCCTATCTTTCCTCTCTACCCCTCCTAGTAATTCCATAAAATATTTTTTCCATTTTATCATCTCAATATCCAAACACAACTGCAATATTGAAACTTCAATTAGAAAACTGAATTTGGACCAAATAGTTGAATTTTTGACTAAAAAAATGAATCTTTAACTATGAAGATTAATTTTCTTTCAAAAAAGACGATTTTTTCAACAAAATGCATAAATTTGCAACAAAATAGTTGAATTTTTAACTAATGAAAAGAACTTTTAAACTAAACACGGAGTAGTTAAACTCTCAGTTAACAAAATAATTCTCGACAAAAAAAAGAATTTTTAAGGAAATAGTTAAATTTTTAACCAAAGAAATTAATTTTCAACAATAATGATGAATCTTCAATAAAAATTGAATTTTGAACCAAATGGTTGAATTTTCGATCAAAAAGATTAATTTTTTAACCATCAAGATTAATTTTCTACCAAAAAAGATTAATTTTCAACAAATTACATACATTTTCAACTAAAGATAAAGTTTCAACCAATTAAGAACGAATTTTCAACAAAATAGTTAAATTTTCAACCAACAGAAAAGGTTTTTAAATTTAAATGATGAATCTTCAACCAAAAAAATGAATTTTTAACAAATTAGTTCCACTTTCAAGTAAATAGTTGACTTTACAACTAAAAATTTAATTGTTAATATTTCAAACAAAGAAGACGAATTTTCAACAAGATAGTTGGAAATCCTCGGCAACAAAATATTGTTTTTCAACCCAGCAATTATATGTTGAGCCAAAAAGACGAATTTTCAACCAAAAAAGATTTTTCAGTCAATAAAGACAGAACTTTTAATAAAAAATGTGGAATTTTCATGCCAAAAAAAAGACATTTTTCTACAAAACAGTTAAATTTTCAATAAAAAAGTTAATTTTCGACCAAAAATTTGAATTTTCAACCAAACAGCTGAATTTTCGCCCAAAAAGATTGACTTTTTTGATTTAAACAAAATTGTTGAATTTTGAAAAAAAAACAATAAAATTTTATGTTCGTTCCCTAAGGTTATAAATTATTCAAAAAACTTTTTCGAGGTGAAAATTTTTATTTAAATAATTGAGTACAATCAGTACAATATGTTACTTATCTTAAATACTTTTCAGAACTTCCAAATTTTTGAGGCAATTCTATGTCTTCCTTTCTTTTTAATTATTAGTTAAATTCCACACATGTCAAGTTTCTGAAATTGAATTGAACAGTCACAACGAGACGGCGCCCTCAAAAATTGTAAACAAAATTTAGGTACGTGCAACAAAAATAGCAAATTTTCTATTTCGGGCAGGAAAAATCAGGACATCGCACAAAAAAGTAGAAAATCAGAACATAGCAGAAAAAAATCAGAAAATAAGGGCAATGATAAAAAATCAGGACATGTTCTGATAAATCAGGACGTTTGGTCACCCTAGTAATCAGTGTTCTCCCAATTCACAATACATGCGCATCTGAAATTTGACGCAAACATTCGTCATGGCTTGTGGAAGGTTTACCTGTAAAAAATTTTCTTTCTCCCCATCAGTTTTTCGATATTTATGCGAAATAAACATGATACAAAAAATATGTGAATCAGAAGGTTTGTTCAAGAACCATATTTCACTCTGTGTTCTTAAGAATCTGTACACATATGCGCACCTTGTTTTCCGTCTGCATGCCTAAGTTATCCGAGCTGTTCAGTGTCTTATTTCACGGGTGTACAGTCTCAGACATTAATTGTCACTTAAACTTAAAAGTTCGTTTAAAACGGGATATTGAACTTTTTACATTTTTTCAATATTAAGGACATGACTGTCATTACTGTACTCAATTGTTGTCGCGTCTTCTGCTCCGATCGTCTATTGAAACGGAAAGAAGAACGGCCAATTGCCATTAGGAGCCAGGACTCCTTTTCATGTAATTTAAGTGACGCGTGTTAATTTGAAATTCTAGTGAAGTACTGTATTTCGTATTGAAATTGTTAAGGAATAAGAAGTAATTGAAACAAATAATCAGTAAAAAACTTTTTAAATCTCTGAAAAATAAAAAATTTGATAAAGCTCCCGGTTTCATGCATTATTGCACTCATTAAAATTATTCAATAAATCAAAAAATATATTTTAAAAAGATGCAAATCCGAGGGTAAAAACCAGTTCGATTTTTCGTGGACACTAGATTACAAGAGTATAGGATTACATGGGATTAAACAAGATTACATGAGATTACTCAAGATTATATATGATTACATGGGATTACACAAGATAAAATGAGATTACATATGGGATTACACAAGATTACATGGGATTAAACTATACTATACAATATTACATAGGATTAAGGGGGTAGTCAGGTTTAAATTACCTTTTTTTAGATAATTATTTTTTGCGTTAATTGTTATTTGACATTTCAAAATTTTTCATATGTTTTAGGTCATGTTTTTGACTACCAAAAAAAAACAAATATTGTAATTTTGTATTAACATCCGGCCGAAATATGGGGAACCGGAAACGCCATGTTGAAAAACAGTAGCCACGATTTCTCAATTTTGGATCATCCGAAAAACAAAAACCAAGTTGATTCTTAAAGAGTACATAAGTGGCTATCACATGAACCTCAATTAAAAAAAATATTGATAAATAAACAAATGGTTAAAGTTTTTGTTATTTTTCGTTGTTTTTTTACCTTTTTCAACATTAAATAATGTGTCAAACTGTTAATAAATATTAATGGAAAATCATGACCGAGGTTCATGCGATAGCCAAGTATTTTCTGAACATTTTCATTAAAATTTGAATTAAATCGGCCCGGTCGATCGGCTGGAATCGTGGCTACCACAAACAAAAAAATTGCGTCTTCCGGTCACCCATATTTCGACCGGATGTTGATTAAAAATTACAATATTGTTTTTTTTTTGTAGTCAAAAACGTGTCCTACAACATATTAACAATTATGAAATGTCAAATAAAAATTAATGCAAAAAAAAATTATCTAAAAAAAGTTCACTTAAACCTGACTACCCCCTTAAATGATATTACACAAGATTATAGGGAATACTTGAGCTTACATGGGATTTCAAAAGATTACAAGAGATTACACAAGATTAAACATGATAAAAATTTAAAAACGCAACTGTATGTGCCGTATACTTACAAAAATTTAGAGACCTCATCTCGGAATTAATGCGAAATTATAATTGAGCTTTAAAATTTGTCGTGTCAAAAATGAGACATCTAGAAAAAATTGTCTATGTTTTTAAGAATTAAAATTATGTCGTCAGTCATTATGAAAGAAAAAACATAATTTTATATGTAATTGAATTATTTCTTACCGTCGCTTCTTACCAGTTTTTAAAAAATGGTTGAATTTTAATAAATCATGTCTTATTTTTTTCGGGAAAAACATTCACTGCAACTCTATTTACAGTTTTGAACATAAGTCAATAATCTTTAAATATAGTAATTTGTTTGAAAAATTCTTCCTGGAAAATTGTTTTAACGGTCTCAGCCACAGGAAAATTTACTTTCAAAACTGGAAACAGTAGAGTTGTAAAAAATTGCAAAAAACATTGCTAAAATAAATTGTTTTCAAGTGTTGACAATTTTTCATTAAAAATAATGTTTTTTATTTGAAATAGCATCATTAGTAATCTTATTATGATTCATAAAATCGTAGGGAAACTATTTTTTCTGATATCTATTTTTTGGCACTACAACTACTGTAAGTTCTGAATGCAAATAATATTTTTATTTTATTTTTTCTAATCTAATTGATATTTTTGTTCAAAGTACTTTTATTTTTGTTGGTTTCTGGTCAGTGCGTAATTACACAGTGCCGAAAAACGCTTAATCTTGTGTTTAATAGGGATTTAAAAAGTTAAAAAATACAAGAGATTACACAAAATTATATGGGATTACACAAGATTACCAGAATTACAAGGGATTGCATATATGACATTTGATTACAAAAGATTACAAGGGATTATATAAGATTACATGAGATTACATAGCAGAGTGTACACCAGATTACAACAATGGTCGACCCCTCGCGCAAATCAAACGTATATTTAAAATAATCGTTTGAATTAAATACTGAGAATTTTCTAACAAAAAACATTTTAATTTTAAACTAAAAAATAACTACAAAATTAATATTTTGACAAAACTCCCAGTTTTATGCATTTCTTAAAATAAAATTATGGTTGTCGAAATCAAATTAATTAAAAAATAACTAAATAATTTATAAAAATATATATATAAAATTTGAAAAAGTTGAAAAAATTCACGGTCCTTGTGCTCTTCACAATTATATAAATAAAAACGTATTTTTGAAAATTCTCTTATTTAAAAAAAGAAAAAAAAGCCTAAAACTCTCCAATTTTGAGATTACCATTGCAGAAGCGAATTTAATGAAAAAGCATTAAAAATAATTAAATAAATGACCAAGCAAAAATTTTACGAATTAAAACAATTTTACCACACCGAGGTTGTTTACTAAGAAGCTATAAAAGGAACAGAAGTATAAATCATCCCCGGTGTGGTTACATTTTTTAAATTCAAAAAATGTTTGCTTGGTAGTTTATTTATTTTTGGATAGTTAAAATTATAATATTTTTTCGATTAAATTCACCATTGTAATGGTATCGTCAAAATTTGGGAGTTTTCAGCTTTATTATTTACAAATTTTTTCAATTTCTTAAAAATTATTTAGTTATTTTTGAAATTAAGAGACTTCTTGGAAATATGTTCTTATTTATATAATTGTGTAGAACACAAAGACAGGGAGTTTTTACAATTTAAAATCTTTTTTAGTTTTTTATGTTTAAAATAAATTATTCAGTTATTTTAAAATTGTTTAATTAATTTAATTTTTAAATTTCAGTTTCATTGATATTGGCGAGGTAGAACAGCCTCCCTACATCGACAGGACTGACGGCATTTTAAAGATTGAATATAACAACGGGGATATCTGTGCTGCTGTTGGAACTGTCCCACATATAAAAACTGTTATTAGCTTCATTTGTGATCCTACTGCAGTGGTAAAAATGCTATCTCTTGGTGTTGTTTCTTAAAAACTAAAAAAGAGAATGACCATTTATAATATTTAATAATAACAATTAAGTGCCATATATCTGTTTGCAGAATATTCCTCCAAGTTACATATATGGAGGTGAAATCTGCGCCTATAACTTGGAGTGGAAGACGCCACTCGCATGCAAAGAACGTTCGAAAGATAAGACTTTGATATCTCTAACTCAGAAAACAGTTCCTATTTCTACCACTCCAGTAGCAAAAGCAATGCCAGTTATCAAATCTACATCAAATTCTCAGGTGTCGAGGAATTTACTTATCCATTGTTATTAATGTTACAAATTAGTTTTTCAGGGTGGCCGTACATAGGTCAGAGAAAACTTGGAAATCAAGGAAAAGTCGGGGAATTTTATTGGCCAGGGAAAGTGAGGGATTTTAAAAAAAATCTTGTCGAAGTCAGGGAATTTCTATAAGATGAATTTTAAATAACTGCCAAGGATAATAAATTTGAAATTGTTTTATTCCGTTTATAAAAGACTATATTAAAAATGTTACAAGATTAAGATTCTGATTTTTCAATATTAATGGTCAGAAAAAATGAAAAATTGGTCAGGAGAAGTTAGGAACTTTGGAAAATAAATTTTGTAGCCACCCTGATGAAATATTCTTATTAGTAATTTATTTGCCTTATATTTATATTCAAATTTTCAGTTGCTTCCTCCTGATGATGATATTTTCAAATACAAATTTAATTTTTTTTTGTTAAAACATCATCCTTTTTGGTTGAAAATTTAACTGTTTTGTTGAAATTTCATCTTTTTGGTTTTACAAGGCATATATTTTTATACAAAATTAACATTTTCTTCAAAAATCACATTTTTTTATTGAAAATTTAACTGAATTCTTTCTGGGTGAAAATTCAACTACTTTTTTTAAACTTCGTCTTTCTAGTTAAAACATTTATCATTTTTGGAAGAAATTTAATCTTTTTGGTGGAAAATTCAACTGCTTGGTTGAAGATTGAACCACTTTGTTAAAACTGATTTTTTTGGTGTTGAAGATTTATCATTTTAGCTGAAAGTTCATCTCTGGGTAAAAATTAGTTTTTTTTCTTTTGGTTGAAAATTAATTATTTAACTCAAAATTTAACTATTCCAGTTTCGGATTCATCAGTTTAGTTGAAAATTCATTTCTTTAAAATATTAACTAGTTAAAATATTATTGAGTTGCAAACTTACCTGTTTTGTTGAGAAGTAATTTCTTTCGCTTAAAAATTTCTTTGGTTGAAGGTTCATTTCTTTGGTTGGAAAATGATCTATTTTATTGAAAATTCGTTTTATTTGTTTGAAATAAATTTTTTCAAGTGAAAATGTATCTTTTCTACTTTTTTTTTTAAATTGATATTTTTTGTTTTAAATACGTCTTTTTGGTATAAAACTAATCTTCTTGGTTGAAATTTCTTCTTTTTTAGTTCAAAGTGCAACTGTTTGGTTGCAAATTAAAATTTGTGTTGAAAATTGAACTGTTTTACATAAAATGCGTCTTTTGTCTTGAATGCTCAACAAATTCGATGCACTGTTTTTCTGTCTTTACTGGGAAATCTACATTTGTTGAAAATTCTCGGTGTAAAGTTGATCTACTTAGTTAAAAATTCTTTTTTTTGTTGTTGAAGATTCACCATTTTAGTTGAAGATTCATATCTTTCGTTGAAAATTAATCTATTCTGTTGAAAATTCATCTTTTTGGTAGAAAATTACTATTTGCGGGTTGATAATTCTACTTTTTGATGGAAAATTTGTATTTTTTGGTTGAAAGTTGGACCACTTTGTTAAAAATGCATGATTTTAAGGTGCGAATTTATTATTTTAGTTGAGAATTCAGCTCTCTGGTTGAAAATTTGACTATGTTGTTGAAAAATCGTTTTTTTTTTGTATGTTAACAATTAATTTTTATACTGAAAATATAACTTTTCTATTTTTTGTTAAAAATTAAACTTTTTTTAGTTGAAAATTCAACTATTGGGTTTAAAATGCATTTATTTAGTTGAAGATTCGTCTTTTTTGGAAAAAAATTAGTCTTCCTGGTTAAAAGCTTAACTATATGGTTAAAAAATCAACTTTTTGTTGAAAATTTAATTATTTTGAGGAAAATTCAACACTTTAATTGAAAATTTTACTAAGTTGTTGAAAATACTTTTTTTGTGGTTGAAATATCAACTATTACCTTTTTTTAGAATTCGTCTTTTTGCTATTTGGTTGAAAATGATACTGTTTTTTGTTGAAATTTAATCTTCTTTATTTAAAAATTCGACAATTTGATTGAAAATTCATCGATGTATGTTGAAGTTTCAAGTACTTTGTTAAAAATTCAAATATTTGGTTGTTAATTGAACTATTTTGTAACAAAATGTTGAAGTATTTTGTTAAAAATTGATCTTTTTTGATCGAAAATTCAACTGTTTTGTTGAACATTCATCTATTTTGACAAGAAATTCGCCCTTTTGAATAGAAAATTTATGTTTTTTTGTTTGTTGAAAATGTTTTATTCCGTTCATAAAAGATTATGTCAAAAATGTTAAATTATTAAAATTCTTGTCTTTGAATTTTAATGGGCAGGGAAAATAAAATATTGGCCAGGGAAAAATCAGGGAATTAAAAAATTACGTTGTGTGGTCACCCTGTTTTGAAAAACATACTAAACTCTATGATTGTATTCTATCATCTTTTCTACAGATTAAGTGCGCTACAGAAAATGACGAAATTAATTTGGCTTGGCTGATTCGTACAAATGATGATTATATCGTGAAAACTAACGACGCAGAATTTCATATAAACGTCTGTAATCCTCTAGTCACCACAGCAAATTTAACTGATTGTCGTGGTAGTTCAGGTTGTAAGATTCAAAATCGAGGGGATACACAGGGAATTGTAAGTGTTGCAATATTTTCGTTTAACGTTCAATATTCTTTACTTAATCAAACCTGATGTAAATATTTATTTCGTTTTATGACAGAGTTTAGGAAAAATGGAAGGAAGACCGGTTATCGATAAAAACCGAAATGTGGTTTTGCAATATAAGGGTGGTTCTCCTTGTGTGGAAAATCAAGGCGAGTCATTATCATCCAACGTGACTTTTGTCTGTGATTATAATGGTGTTGATACGGTAAGATATTCACATAATTTAAAAAATCGGATAAATAAGTGATGGAAAGAAAGTGAGGTCAGATCCAAATTCGATATTTTTAGGGTTCTCCGAAGTTTCTAAAATACACAGACTGCACCTATTTATTCAGATGGGAAACTAGATTCGTTTGTGATGCCGTTGTAGGAAATTATTACAACAATTGCACGATTAGCTATCCACTCTTTCAAACCATCGATCTTTCCCCTCTAAAAAAGGAAACTTTCTACGTAAGCCTACACAAATTTCAAACTTTCTCTAATTACTCTAGTTTTATTTAACTTTGCATATTGCTATTATTTGTAGAAGAAAAACAACCAAGGCAAAACTTACAGCATAAACATGTGCGGAGGAAACAATATCTGTAATAATTCGACGATTTGTCTCGACGAAAAAGGTTATGGATCCTTCGTCAACGTCCTGTATGAATATCCTAAATATTCTGTGAAACTGAATTACACGAAGGGGACAAAGTGCTCAAACGGTTAGTTATTTCAATTTAAAAATAAGATTATTTAAAATTTTAGTAAATTATATATGTTTATTAATAGAGGTCAGTCTTTCCCCTATTCGCCTGCGTTTCCCATTTTTTAAATTCTCTTTTTTCATCAATATATGAAAAATCTCCGTCAACAAAATTATTCTGTTCAAAACTAGAATATGCTACCATGTGTAGTGAAAGCTTAATCTTTTTTAACTTGCATAATTATTTATTATAATTAATATAACTTAAAATTAAAATTTTTTGATTAAATTTGGTTTCCGCTATAACTATAATAATAAAATGCATTTGTATAAGATTGAAGCACTTGAATATATTATTTAAAAATATAAATAAATACAAAATTGAAAATTGAAAATCCAATTTCAAAAAATTCTTGAATAGCAAATATCATTTATTATTATTTAAAAATATAAGATTTTTTATAAAAAGATTATTTCTTCTTTTCTGCATGTTAAAATAAATGTTTAATTTTTCCACGTTTGCGTTGTGATCCCTGGGATTGAAAATTCTTGTTTGGTTGAAAAATCATCTTTTATGGCTGAAAGTTCATTCTTTTTAATAGAGAAATCTACTATTATATTTTTGGATCAGAATTCATCTCTTTTGGTTGAAAGTTTAACTATTTTGTTAAAGTCTTTTTTTTGTCGAAAATTCAACTGTTCTGTTGAAAATTTGTCCTTTCTGATTCAAAATTCATCTTTAGTAACAGAGTAATCTTTTCTTGGTTGAAAGTTAACTCTTTTTATTTGAATAATTAGTAATCATAACAAAAATTAATTTTTATTTGAATTTTGTTGAAAATTGAACTGTTTGACTGAAAGTTGAACTGCTTGGTAAAAAAGTCCTTTTTTTGGTTTCAAAATGCAACTGTTTTGTAAAAAAATTCGTCTTTTTGGCTGAAATTCTAACGATTTCGTAGAAAATTCAAATGTTTGGTTAAAAACGAACTTTGTTGTTAAAAATTTATATTTTCCGGTTCAAAATTCAACTGTTTTGTAGAAAAGTCATATTTTCGCTTAAAAATTCAACTGTTTTGCAGAAAATTCCTCTTTCTGGCTTGAAAATTCAACACTTTGATTTCATTTTTTTTTCTTGGCTGAAAAATCTTTCTTTGTTTAAAATTCAACTCTTTCATTGAAAATTCATTTTTTCTGTTTGAGAATTCATCTTTATAGGTTGAAAATTCAACTAATTTTCTTAAAAATTTAATTCTTTTGTTAAAAATTCGTCTTTTTGCTTCAAATTTGAACAAATTAGTTGTCAGTGCAACTGATTGGTTGAATATTATTTTTTTTAATGCCAATTTAACTATTTGATCAAAATTTCATTTATCTTATTATTATTATACCATTAAGCCGTTTCCCTTTCGGGGTAGGCGTGAATTGCTCGGTTGGAAAATAGTAGTATGTGGATGGGTATATAGGTATAGGGTAGATAGGTATATAGGTGTAAGGTATTGATTTTAGATTGATCTAGAGTGCTCGCGTTATTTATTTAAACAACACGTTCATTCCGCAACACTGCTCCGACCCAGGTTGCTGATCAATCTCTCTAGCGATCACCCCACGTGGAAAGCCTCACAAAATTGTTATGTGTGGTTCCCCACTTGGGCCCATTAGTATCCAAGGTCATTGTTTCAGGCGTCATTCACTCTACTCACAT
>CAKNWT010129655.1:3105-14804 GCA_932066315.1 Andricus coriarius
GGGGGGGGGGGGGTACAATTTTGTAGAAAAACATTCTCCCCTGGTGAAATTCCGAGGTTGTCTTTATCACAAAATTTCAACTATACATCACGAATGAATAGTAAGGAGTGGTATCACGCTTTGTGTTTGGTGATCAGAGGTGGGACGACCCGGGTAAAAATATTTGTGCTTGGCTTTGGCTTGGGTAAAGACCGATCCTATACTCTGTTCCACGAGAGAACGAATTTGGGTGCGTAAGTTTTTAGAAAAGAAGGCGTCGACAAATTATTTTTCGTTTGGTCGGCAGCCAATCGCTGTTAAAAGAGGACACCATTTTTTCAAATACACTGACCCAAGCTTTTTCCTAAATTTTTTGTAGCCTCACTGAGGGCCAGATGAGCGGACCGAACGTGACAGTAACAATAGGCTATAAATATTAAGGGACTTTCCAGACAAATACTCACGCCTACGATTCCCTTTCTTTGTCAAGCTGCGCGCAGAGAACGAAATTTCGTCGTTTTAGAAATTCGTTCTCTCGTGGAACAGAGTATAGACAATTTCAAGTCATTCTGTATGTCTAGCTGGTGAGACGGAACCATACTATTTTTGATGTCTTCAGACCCTCTGAGGGTTATCACTAATCCGCTTGAAACTTTACAAAATGTTTATATTATTTATATTCATGGTATTTATTTAGTATGTAGTAATAAGTTTATTTGTCTGCAATAATTATTATTCTTTGGATGACGAATCTAAAAATGTTGTCAATTTTTTCCTATCTCCAACAGTTCACTAGATACTTCTAGAAAATGACAGTCTTAATCTTTATACGGAAAATTTGATATGCCTGCAGTTGTTGAGACAGACGGGTTCCGAATTTCTTATTTAAAACTTAGTTATTAACAAATTATAAGTTTTATAGGTTGTAAAATTTCAAACCTCAGCAGATGTCAACTGCTTGGTCCTAAGCTAGGTACCTGATTCCTGGAAATGGCATGCCCTGCCGGTGGGGTCCACAGTTTATAGAGGTCGCAGTATAATGGATAGTAAAATTTACAAACGAAAACTCTTATAATTTTGACCCTGGGCAATTTTAAAGCCACAAATTGGTAATATAATTTTCTTTAAAGCAATTCGGTATATTTATTAAGACAAGTCTTTGTGGTCTTGGCTTGGCACAGTTTACAGCCATAAATGCGAGAGAAGTCCGTGTATCCCCAATGTCTAGCTGGTGAGACGGAGCTAGACATCACGGTCCTAGAGACATATTCGAGACATTTCGAGGCATATCGAAGACACTCAAGCCAAAACCAAGCACAAATATTTTTACCCGGGGAGCAACATCCAAGAATTTGTTAATGTTGTCCACGAATGGAAACATGTGAGCATCCCCGTGCACGTGCGCAGTGCTGTTTGCCCTGTCACGTGTTATACCCACTCTCCTATGTTATATTTTGACAACTCGGTGCATATGTAGGTTATTTTCGTCTGCGTTTTTATTTTGTTGTGTAATTAATACAATGACATTATTACATACAATCATTTGTGGATGTGAATCACATTCACATTATATTTTGTTAAACCGCAGCACAGAAATGTTCAAAACATAAGTTCAAAACTTCCACCGCCTGTTGACATCGTTGATATGCCAACCGCCAGTGCGCACGTGCACCGAGTTGCTCACGGGTATCCATTTGTGGCAAACAGTAACGAATTGTTGGAGGTTACTCGACCCACTCCCCATTGACAGGGATACTACTTCATACTATTCATTCGTGCTATAAACATACATAAATTAGAAAATAGGCTACAAAATCACGGCAGGGTCCCCTGGAAGCAACTCTTGTCCATGAAAATGGCACTAGCTCCCATTAGAACCGCGGTCAGTCATGATCGTGACATTCGTGGATATCTGTGCTAAGACTAACGAGAAATAATTTCCAGTTGACACAGTTTTGTTATAAAATGGGAGAGCAATTAATCTTGTATTACGTGTGATTGAAAATAGATGCTATTTCGTAATTTTTTAAACAATTTTGTTAAACAAATTCACAGTTTGGATATTAATACGCTTACTTTTTTACGGTATCAAATATGAATGTTTTTTCGATGTCTTTTAGCCATGGTCCCGTCATTTGGAAATTTTGAAAATTAATTTATTTTCAAAGTCTGATATTTCAATAACAGATTTGTGAGAACAAATCTAATCCCTTTCTTGGACCGTCAATATTAATATATTTGGATAAATTTTCTTAGGTCTTATGGTCTATTTACAAAAAATAACATCCACTAAGTTGTCATTTTGTTTTATTAAAACAATAAAAAATCCATGCTACGTACATTTCAACACTACTGTGTGTCTTTTTCAAGCATACCTGTAAATTTTTGATTATTTTATTAAAACAAAATGACAACTTAGTGGATGTTATTTATTGTAAATAGACCGTAAGACCTAAGAAAATTTATCCAAATATATTTGATATTTCAAGCTTCACATACAGATTATCGTCCTATGTGGACGATTGATTTGAACAAAAGCTAAAATAGTTATGTAAATTACACTATTTTGTACAATTTGGCCGCCTTAAATTGGCTTGAAATGCAAGGCCTTAAGTTATCCTGTCTTGATTTTCTCGACCTCCGCCTTGACATTTCTCGTATTGAACGGCACCACTAGCCATTATTGATTTAATTCTGTTACCGTTTAACATTTTATTCATAAATAAATATAGCCCGGGTAAAAATGTCGGAAAGAAACTTTCAGATAGGTCTGTGTATGATCTTCTTTCATATCATTTCGAAATGTGCATCCAAAACTTTCCGTTTCCATGAGGAATCGCGACTAATTTTGATGGAAAATTCACGTTAGTACAAATAGCTTGTAATTTAACTATAACTGGAATTAACAGAATTTTTCTTTAAAATGTTATATTGATTTCTTATTATCAGAAATTTGCGGAAAGAATCGGACTCAGATATCAGAAAGGTTGGGAAAGGTATGGAAACGAGTGGGTAGCGTCGGAAATGAATTTCTATAAGAAATTTCCACCAGGGACTAAAGACAACTTCAGTCGTTCTTAAAAGGCAGGTTTTTGTAAAAGCGACTGTGCAAAATTGTCCATTACAGGCTGCGCCACATTACCCGTTCTTCCCTTATGCATTAGCTTTTAGAATTACGTAAAAATATATTACTGTTTCTTTACAGTTGTGTGACTGTCCACAAGAACTATCTTCAGAAATCAATAGTTACGGTGTCATGGGTTGGATGGCATTTATTTTAAAAAGTGCTATAGCTGCTGGTCTCATTTATTGGACAACAGCTGAGGGTGTGTGGGGTGACTGCGATCAAACAGAGAAATTATATTATAGGATAATAACTACTATTGCTCCTGCACTTCCAGGCAGATCAGAAAGCGAAAACGTAAGTCTTTTTAATTATTACTAATTAGCATTAGTATCAATATTAGTATAATGTATGGAGTCGAAATTACAAAATTGAACATGTCAGATTCTCATATATGGGTGAGTCTCCGTATAGTGCAAAATCAAATTTCCCTGGTGTTCAAAAAAGGGGTTTTACATATAGACATAAATACGCTTTAAAAGAGTAATTTATATGCCTATTAATAATGGCCAGTAATCACTGTGGTTCCTGCCTTAGCATTCTTTCTAGTTCAATCGATATAAATGAACTGTATTATCTAAAGGAACTTAAGCATTAGGATGTTAAAAATAGTCATAAATTTCCGATAAATTTTCATGAATCTCAGAATATTTTTCAAGAAATTTCACTAAATTTCTGTACTTACTTTCCTAAAATTGCAAGTAAATTTGCATGAATTACCACAGATTTTACGTAACATTTCCGTAACATTTCGAAAGTTTCTGTAAATTTCTGATATTTTTATTTTTCCCGATATTTTGTGTCCGCCATTTCAAATTTATTAATTTCACAGATATGTCTTACGAAGTACCTCCTAAAATTTTACAAAAAAAAATTCCATGAACTATACTATGTTTATACCTAAATTCTCCCGAAGGATGCACTTTCAAGCGGAAATGTAACAACCGCGCTGAAAGCTGAATGTCACGTGGCTTAGGTGTCTTAAACACTGACTTTGAGATACCCTTTCATTTAAAAAAAGGTTAAACAACTACCGTGGTGTCCCACTGGGAGCAGGTTCCATCTATGAAAATGACACTGCCCCCCCCCCCATAAAACCGTGGTAAATAAAACCTATGGCCACCACTCACGACCATAAGGTCGGTGGCCACACAAAACGGTGAAAGCACAAAACATACCGGCGAAACCTTCCTGTGTCTTGTGGACACAAAACAACACAAGGATGACAGCACTTTGCATCCATCTTGTAAGGGCCTCGGCACATTTTTGGCATGCGAATATGGCTTTCAGTTTATAAACAAGTGATAGCTTTGCACCTCCCAGAGCACCGACCACAAAGACAATTTTTTAACCAAATGTTTTGGGTATAGTCGCTACAGTGGACTTCTAAGGTCTCTAACTCTTCTAACTCTTTTCGGGGGCTTGTGGTTCCATTAAATTCGGCAATTCTCGTTCTCGCCCATTGATTCTATCTCCCTCGAAGCGTGCTTGTTCGATTCGAGCGAGAGTGGGAACGCTCCATTGCCAATCATCTCGTGATTGGGCCTTGAGCTCGTGCTTCGCTCATGAAACCTCCCAAATGAATACAATAGAGCCGAGGCGGCAAGCATGTTGCTCGCAGATATCTTGGTCAACGCTGACAGATTGGAAAAACAAATCCGTCAAAGCAGACGCTTGTATCTGCTTCGGAGAGCTTCCTTTGCTGATGTTATATCCTGAATGCAGCTCTCAGGCACGCTTAGGTATAAGTATGTCTACAGCGTAAAGATGTCTAATAGCATTCACATCCACGAGATTAGGCTCTTCGGAAATGCCAAGAATTCGTTCTCGCTTTAGATGAATCTTGGCACAATTGTCCAATTTAAAGATTAGCTGGTTCTCTCCACAACCTGCTTCACCTTCTTTCGAGCCATGTTGGTCGTAAACCTCTTTCCACACAGGTTCAATTGTCTACACTGTAAAAAAAGTTGGTGTAAATTCACATCCTGCGACGATAGAAATAATTCGATCGGTGTGGCAAATGGTAAATAAGCAGAATTCTATAAAAATACATATTTTTCTTCTCAACCTGCATCCGCCGTAAAGAAATGCATGCAGGGCGTAAATTTCCCGTCGTCCACTGTGAAATTACGTACGGGTAGTAAATCATCCCAAAAATTATAAGAAGAGCCACTGTCCGAAATCTCGTTGAATTTTGTGTTCAGCTTGTATAATCAAAAAGTTATTTCGAGGTTTGGTTCCACAAAAACTTTTCGGTTATTCAAATTTCCATATTTTTTTAATCTTTGACTCATTCTTAACGTTCCCTGATTAACAAATTTCCCTGACTTTTCTCTGATTTGCCGGTTTTCTCTAACCTGCTGCCACCTTGCTATACTATTCACAACTTTTCACAGAGGTGAAAATATTTTAAAGCTATTTTCTGATGGAATATAACCACTTGACAGTCTCATAATGTATAAATTTCTAAGTTGGAAACGAGCACCGCAACGCGACAAAACGTGCAAAACAACGTAAACAAGAATGCAAACGAACGAAATGCGCAACCGTTGGTAAGAGGCCGTTCGGTCGTCTCCGGAACTCATCGTTTGGCACGACTTACACTCGCTACTCCCGAGTATTCCAAATTTACGTCCTGCACATAATTCTGCGGCGATCGGCCGTGCGGACTTACTCCCTCGCGATAGAAAAGCACATATCGTCAAAATTTACATATACTTTCGTAGACTTATAGTCCCAAGTAAATGTATCACCTCACGTAAAATTACTATGTCCCACGCCTATCAAATAATTTCCGTCATCGGACGTAGTAGTTTAACCCGTTGTGGTCACACCTCCTAACACACCTCTAGATATTTTTGGCTGCGAAAAAATCATAAGTGATGTTGAAAAAATACAAAATATGAAAAAAATATCTCCGCTGCTTCAGTGATAATTCAACTATTCGCAAAAAAAACTTGACAACAAAAAACAAGGAGACAATTGTATACTTACTAGCTGATTGCGAATATCACCAAAACTTTTCTTACAGTGTACACAAGCCTGTCGTTCAGGATATCTGTAAAGATTTTATACAGCATATTCAGACAAGTTATTGGCATGTAGTTCTTTAAATGTAACAAGCCGCCTTCTTCGGAAGGAGTACTGTGCGTCCTAACAGAAACCATCTTGTCCTGTAGCGGAGAAGTTCATGGTGCCCCTTAGTGCTTTTCTCACCTCTTCGGCAATAATTGGTGGACATTCTTCCTCAAGTATCATGAAGTTGTCGAATAGTGTCGCTCCGAGTCTTTAAGATACACGAGGGTTTCGCCAGCCTGTCGTTGTGCTTTCGTCATGTTCTGTGGCCACCCATCTCACAGTCCTGAAACGTGGCTATCGGTGTGATTTACCGCGGTTCTACTGGGAGCCACTGTGATTTGCATAGATGGTAGTTACTTTCAGTGGGCCTGGTCTTGGTAGTTTAACCTATTCATTAAATTATATGCATGTATAGTTAAAATTTCGGCATAAGGACAACCGCGGGATTTCATCTGTAACCATTGCTAATCACCTTCTGCATTTCCCTGGAACTTTCGCGGCATTCCGTTGACACGCAGTGGTGTTTTCCAGGCTTTTACATCTCTCTTTTTTTATCCTCCATGGCTTTCATGTTCTTACGAACTGGTGTCAAAATTCTATAAAGACCATTGTTCTTTTTTCGAAGTCGAGGAGAACTATGTTAGGCCACGAGTGCGCAACAGGAGCAATTGTCGAAAATACGTAGTTCCTGTATACTCAGCACTTTTCATTTTCGACAATGGACTCTATTTCCCTAGGAGCGTTTGGCGAGGTGATATCAGGGGTAAAGCCGTAAAAGTGAGAGATATGGTAATAAAGCACACTTAGTGCCCCATTGTATCTTAGTATACACCCCTTTCCGCGTAAGTTGGACACACAGATAGTGTGTGCCCTAGGTGCACGGGGTGTGCATGACACACTTTGCAGCTATCATCGCTGAAGCTTTTCTTCTGTGCTTTCTTTATTCGGGCCTTCAGGAGTGAGTACTCGACATAGATAGTGTTTGATGCATTTTGCTCACCCCTGATATTGAAGTCGAGGCTAAGTATTTCAGCAACCTTTTCCGCTACTTTGTACAGAAAAGCTCCGTTGACCACTTCTTCGTGTTTCCTGACCATTTCAAAAAGAGGGTCTGTACCTAGAATGATCATGTTGTGAAGACATTCGAGATTCAGCATTCTGCGACCTCCTTGATGGCGTGAGATGTAAAGTCGCGGAGAGGACTTCTTGAGGTGCAAGCTTTTGTTCCTGTGCATAACTTTTAATGGCCCGATGTTGAGGGATCCGAGCTCATTCTTTGTCTATGGAACCAATCTAATAGAATAGAGCAGTACTAGGAGTTGTGATTCAGGCTAAGTGCGCCATCTAGCGGAAGAAGCAGGTAGTGCCGAGCAAAGGCACTTTTTTCTGAGAATCAGGCAATATTAGTTTAACATTCGATATTAGGACTTGGTCCAGTGTTGATGATTAATAATCGCATCTTTTCATTTTCATATATATAATATATAATGAGCCGCGTACGAAGAAGAGGAAGCGCGACTAAGACCAATTAGGTTCCTCCTAAGCCCCAAGACCCGATTGAAATGGATACCTCCCTTTGTGAGGATCTTTCGGTGGAGTCCGAGCCCTGGACCATCAATTGTTCTGTTCATGATGCAGCGAGAGCTTTCACTGATTCAAATCGAAGATTAAAACCGATGATGGATCTAATGACCAAAATGCACTGTCATCAACTGGACAAAAAGGTAGGATCGACAAGACAGAATGTGTCTCATGTTCAGTGTATGATTGACTGCATAACGTCTGGTAGGCCGTTTACGCAAACGGGCCGAAAATGCGTCCACGAACTGCAGATATACCATAACACACTGAACAAGTCAAATCTGCTGACAATCAAGCGTACATTTTTGTCAAAATACGGGTGTTATCTATCGCAAGAAAGGAAACTCCAGTTGAACGAAAACACTAAGAATATAATTCGCTTTAAGGAGTTTTGCGATAATCTCATAACATCTGAGGCTGACAGTACATAAATCACTGTCAAAGTGGTGAAGAAAGCACTGAGGGACACGATGAACTTCTCCGATGCAGGATGATGTGGACTCAAGAACTTCTTGCGGAAGAAGTTAATTTCTCAAAATACGGGTGTTATATGACGCAAGGAGTAGAATAGAGAAGAGGGAGAGATGGGCCAGGGAGAATCAACAGTTTCTCGCTGGCCCATTGCGCCTCTTCAACCATCTACCTGTTTCGGTCAAAAATCCACCCAAGCCTAACGAGGTACAGACTTTTTGAAGAGAGGTATACAAGATCCCAAAAACACTGCAGTTGAAAGAAGATACTGATTATATCAGCCCCTTCAAGGAGTTATCCGACAACCTCATAAAATTTGAGGAGGAATGTCTATCAATCACTGACGAAGAGGTGAAAAAAGCACTTAAGAGCACGGAGAACTTCTCCGTTACAGGACCAAATGGTATGAAGAACTTCTGGTGGAAGAAGTTTAATTTTATACACCAACATATGGCCCACATATTCACCTCATATTTAAAGTCGGAAACTATACTCCTACCGAAAAAAGGCGACTTGTCCAACTCAGAGGATTACAGGCCAATAACTTATTTGAACACGCTGTATAAGATGTTTACAGCTCTCCTAAGCAACAGGATTATTCAAAGAATTGAGCCTATGTGAAAACAGATGTACGAGCAACGTGGCAGGGAAAAAGGTGTAGCAGGCTGCCGAGAGAACCTGCTAATTGACAGGTGTGTCTGCAAGGACCCAGAATTACACTAGCGCTGCCTGTCCATGGCCTGGATTGACCACCGGGAAGCTTTCCATTCAATCTCACATAGACTTATCATCTGTTTGATGGAAAGCTTGAAGGTTCATCCACAGATACTGAGATGCATAAAGACATTGATGCCCCTTTGGAAAACTAGATGCACTGCCTTATCTAGAAAACATCGTGTGATAACATACAGCTTCACCTTCCAAAGAGTCTTCTTTTAACAGGACACCATGAGCCCTCTCCTCTTTTGCCTCACACTTGTACCACTATCTCCCACACCACGCAAGTTGTGAGAGGTGCAAAGGAGAGATGGGTATGGACTTGGGGTTGAACAAGTGTGTCAAGACTCATGTGAAGCGAGGTCGAATTACTGGCGTTCCTGCAGACCCTAAGCTCATGGATATTAGTACTATCATACAATGTGACTCTAGAGAGACCTACCTATTCGTAGGCTTGCCTGAGAGCCATTTTAAGGATATAAAAACAGTGAAGGAGGATCTCCGAAGCAGACACAATCATTTTCTTCGACAGATTTCTTCTTCCAATCTGTTGGTGTTGAACGAGATATCCGCGGCTAACAAGCTTGCCGTTCCGGTTCTACTCTACTTGTTTGGTGTGCTTTCATGGGCGAAGCATGTGCTCACGAGATGATTGGCAAAGAAGCGTTCCTTTAAAAAGCCGCGAAGCAGGAGGCTAAGACCTCGGCTTGCATCTCAACATTAGAAGTGAGGAAAGTGCATTTCTTCATCTAGATACCTCACTTCTAAAAATCCAAGTAAAGAAAGCAGAAGTCAAAATATCTACCAACAATGCCTGGGCAAGAAAATGCACGCAAACTTTTACTGAAATGTAGAAGATCCGTGTCCTTAAGAAACATACCCAGGAGAAAGGTAATAATTCAATAAAATTTGTTCGAATTGGAACATTTGGGAACGCGGATTCACGCGGTTTGCGGTCTATCGGGTTGTAAAAATGTTCATCGGCCACCTGAGCAGGCTGCAATAAATCGGTGAATTCGCATTTAATGGATTGTTCGTTCTATGGACTCGAATCGGACCGATTTACTTCAAATGTTCCCAATAAGCGTTTTCTAATTAATTGCACGGGCATATGAATCGGTTGCAATCGCTCTAAAACAGAGTATGGTTGATGCTGTATCCAATAGGAAACGTAAGATTGACCATTTCTGTCAATGAAATGGCGAAGCATACTTTTATTCAGTGAGTACTAAAAGGTAGATTAGATTTATAATCATTTGTATGGAAGTGAATCGACAATGGTAGCTAGTAGTGGATTTAAATTAAAAAATTTGTCAATTGAAATCATTAGGATATAAGTATCATTATAAAAATATAAGGAATTATTATGGGTATAAAGTGAAAAAACAGTGCACGAATAGGCCATGGCGTTCGGTTGTTAGTGTCAGTTGGTGTGATACTCCAAGAGCCAAGAGATTCTGATGGCTGCTTGTGTTTCTTTGTGTATATATCGAGCATTCATTTCGTGTGATGTAATTTGTAACATGACATTAAGTTAAACCTTTTGGTGCAGAATTAATTAAGTGTTCTTCAACGTGAAATAATGGGGCTTTTATAAAAATAAGGACACGATGTTCAGCTCGGCGTCACGTAGCGATCTCGAACAAAATGAGTCATTGTTTCAATTTTTAATGCATTTTGATTTGTAGCTAGATTTCGATTCCTCATTCTCATGAATTTTTTTCCAGTGTATTCTCTTTAGTACATACACTTTGTGTTCAATATTATATTTTCTGTCTTTTCGGTTTAAAAATTCAACCACATGGTTTGAAATTGAACTAATTTGTAAAAATGAAATTTTGTTGTTGAAGATTCATCATTTTAGTTGAAAATTAATTTCTTCTGTTAAAAAATTCGTCTTTTTACTTATAATGTTCTGAGTGAAAAATGCAACTATTTTATTGAAAATTAAATCTTTTTTTTCATATTTTTCTTTTGGAAATTTAAGTGTTTTGTAAAAAGTTAATCTTTTTGGCTTGAAAATTAAATTTCATTGATTACCAACATGCTTTGCCTTGATATTAAATTTGCTACTTTATACGTATTTTTTCACGTTTGGTACACCGTGGACGAGCGTAACCCAGGCGCACAATTCAGGGCGTCACTGCACGGGCTCGGCCGCTTCAGGAGTTCTGACGACGCCACATGAGGGATCAGTCGATCATAAGATTTTACTCTGCAGGTCCTATCCCCCCAGCACTTGATGACATTTCTAAAGATTTTAAAGATTTTGAGCTATATTAACAGATTGCAAAGAATCTCAAGATTTCACGAAAATTTCAAGGCACTTCAAAGTGTTTTGTGGCATTTCCAAAAATTTTTTGATAAATTTTGAAGGATTTCTGGAAAAGTTAAAAAAATGATAATAATGTTATTTTACATTTTTCTCTCATGATTTTAATTCCTTGAATGTCTTATATGTACTCCCTATTAGAGTAAAGTAACAATTGTAGTGGCGTTCTTATCTTAAATATGAATTATATAATTTAATTAAAATAATGTGATTTTCATTTATTACCTACCAGGTGAAAAATGTATATATAGTTTATATACAGGGTGTTTTTTTTAACTTGAGACAACGAAATATCTCAAAAAATACGCATCCTACGGAAAAAATGTCTGGAATAAAAACTTTTTATTTTCGAGGGGGAAAAAAGATTTGTTAAAATTTACCCCACCCCCACCCCCACAGGAGGCAGGGGTGGGGGTA
>CAKNWT010129660.1:1029-20011 GCA_932066315.1 Andricus coriarius
TCGAGCCGATTTCCCAGAGCCTAAACGACCATCGTTCCAACCTTGGGCCACAGTTGGGCCGACGGTCGGGTGAATTTTAGAAGCCAATGTCGGCTACTAACGTTGGCCCAACTAAGGTGGCTTCGAACTGCTATAGTTGGGCCAACCTTGGTTAGCATAATTCGGTTGCCAAAGCCGGCCCGACCTTGGGCCGACCGTCAACTCTGGCTGCCAACCCAAATTCGCACCTGGGATCCCGTCTGTATCATATAGCATTTCACCTTTGTTGTTTCTCATGCTCACAAACTCTTTATTTTCAATTTTGTTTATCTCTTTGAATATTATTTGCATGGTTCCTAGGAAGTCGTTTTCTAATTTCTTCTTTTCTTCTGTTCTGGTTTTATCTTTACTTCCCTTGACTAGTCGTTAAACTTTCTTATTTTTTTGTCTGTAATCATTTTCAAGTCCACTTCTCTCCTCATCGCTAAGATCTCTAATGTTTAACGTTCTTTTGTACGCTTCTTTTTTTTCTTGTCGGGTTCTAAACCCCTCCCAAATTGCCTCATCTATGCGTTCATTTATCTTATTCTGAAAATCTAATCACACTTCCGGTTTTTGTAAATTTTCAATCCTGATTCGCGTTTGTTTTGTTTTTACATTCTCATTCATGAGAGTGTAATGTATTCGTCCAAATTTTCGATCTCTGGTTTTTAACGGATCTTTACATTCCGACACTCACAGATTCCGAAAATCATAAAATTTTGTCGGTGTCTGTCTGTCTGTCTGTATGTCGGTCTGTCTGTATGTCTGTCTGTATGTATGGTTACCTGAATTTTGTGGACTCGCTAACTTTTGAAGCATTTGTCGAATCGAGTCAGCCTTTGATAAACTTTTCAAGGGTCCCAAAATGAAGGTCAAGTTCGTTAACCAGATATTTTGGATAAAAATTCAAAAAGTGAGCGCATTTTGAAAATTTTTGAGCCCACTTTTTTTCACGATTTGCAAATTCTACGTACGGTGATTAGTAGTAAGGAAAAAGGCAAACCATTTATCTCAATGACATTTTTCGATGAAATCCAAATTATCAGAGTTATAGTATTTTCAAAATCGAAAAAAACAAACGAAAATTAACATTTTAAGCCGAACAACGCACGACATAAAAAAAATAAAGAGGAGAAAAACGTTTCTTTTTAACAGCCGTACAAGATTATCATAAGAACTTTTTGAATTTTTCTGAAAAATCAAAATTTCAAATTTTGATCGCACTAAAAATAATAAAAAATCAAAAACTCCATTTTTCTGTCAAACTATGCAAGATACAAAAAAAGATGAATTGATAAAAGTCGTGTACCTAAAAAAGGTCTACAAATTTGTTATGAATTACTTTTTGATAGGATTCGTAATTTTTGTTTTATTCGTGAAAACAACATTAAAAATCAAAAAATTAAATTTGTGGACAAACGACACAAGCTATGAGAAAAAATTGAATAGACTGAATTGCTCATCCAAAAACAGATCAAAATGTTTATTAACAATTTTTGGATAAGACGCTTGGTTTTTGTTTTAATCGTAACAAAAAACATTAAAAATAAAAAAATCTGCCCGGCGCGAGGGCACATTCTCATAGCGCGCTATGTGCGCGGCTCGCTTCGCTCGCAAGTTTCAGCGCGTCTGGGGCGCACGACTGTTGGTTCTCGCGCTTCGCGCTCGATAACATATTTTTTCAAAAGCAATTATCTGTATAACCTAGTTGGTGAGCACGAAGCGCGAGTATCGCAATAAGAATGTAATCGTCAAGGCCGTAGGTGCTTTGAGAACCCTCTATAAAGTCAAATTGAAAAAAAAATGTTTAATTTCACTTTACGATTGTAGTTTATGAGGGATTTGAATCACAGTTTTTGATTTGCGCGCTCAAACTGGGCGCATTTCCCGGGCAGCTGAGAATACAAATTAGTGCAATGTAAGGAGAAAATTGTAATGTCGTCATGAAAAATAAAAATTGTACATTATTTTGCAATATCTGAATAAGCAGTGCCAGTACCAGATGTGTGACAACATAGTGTGCGAAGCACGAGATGCGTGATAAGAATCTGTTCGTTAAAGCCGAATGAGCTTTAACAAAAGAGAATTCACAATCATCAAATTACAGTTGTTAAAGCTTTGACGTTTAATTTTAAAAGATCTGTGCACAAATGTGTGGAAAATACAAAGACCGAGCGCGTAGCGCGAGGTAAATACATTATTATCGTGAGATGAATACATTCTCGAGCGCGAAGCGTGAGAATCGACAGTCGCGCGCCTTAGGCGCGCTCAAACTTGCCAGCCGCGTGCGCAGCGCGCAATGAGAATGTGCCCGCGCAGCGGGCATATTTTTTTTGTTTTCTTTCTTCTCCATCCCCGCCCTAAGTTTATTTTTGAGACTGAAAGGTAGTGATCAGTATTGCATTCGGAACCCCTCATGACTCTTGTATCTTTAACTAGTTCTCTTAGCCTTTCATCCGCAATAACGAAGTCTATAATACTGCGGTTATTTTCTTTACACCAGGTGTACGTGTGGATTATTTTATGTCGAAACCAAGTATTTGTAATAAATAGGCCCTTTTCTAAACATAGGCTAACTAACTTTTCCCTGTTATAATTTTTTCTTGGATCCCCATATTTACCTACTATCGGCGAGAAGATTCGAGTTCTCTGGCTTTGACGTTGAAAAAGTATGTGAAGAAAAAATGCTAGCTCAATGAATGACGGATCATTTTAAAGGTGGAAACTTTCTACGTTAATGAGCCAAAAAACAATATGCTGAAAAATTTGTTGTAGCTTACAGACCTGAAAAACTGCTAAAAAGTAAGGAAATTTGACAGTTTTTAAGAACAGTGAACTTTGGAGCGTAGTTTTTTATTGAAAAAATAATATGAAAAATCTGAAAAAATTCATGGTGGTACTTTAAACATTTATCAACAAATTGCTGTTGAAAAATTTGCAAAATATTAAAAATTGTTCGTTTTTTGTACATATATATGCAACGGAACTATCTTCAGTTCTAATGAAGATAATGAAGTGATTGAAATTTGAGATAGTTAGTTGAACTATCTGTAATTTTTTACAATTAGAAAGAAGTATGTGCATCTTCTTGCCTTCTTGCAAATTGCGATAATGCAAGTCAGTTCTTTCTATTGGAAAGCAAGTGTGAAAAACCAGCGGGGTGCCTTTTTTCATGCGACCGTCCTCGTCTTTTCTCACCATGTGCTTCCAAGAAAGACGAGGATGATCCAATGAAAAAAAGGGACCCCGCTGGTTTTTCACACTTGCTTTCCAATAGAAAAAAACTGACTTACATTATCGCAATTTGCACGAAGACACGAAGAAGCACATACTTCTTTCAAATTGTAAATAATTACAGATAGTTCAACTAACTATCTCCAATTTCAATCACTTCATTATCTTCATTAGAACTGAAGATAGTTCAGTTGCATATATATGTACAAAAAACGAACAATTTTTAATATTTTGCAAATTTTTCAACGGCAATTTGTTGAGAAATGTTTTAAGTACGACCATGAATTTTTTCAGATTTTTCATATTATTTTTTCAATAAAAAACTACGCTCCAATGTTCACTGTTCTTAAGGGCATGCGATACTTAAAAAATTATCGACTTTAGCAGTGTTAGGTTGCCCCGGCTTTTTTCCTACAATAATAAAGATTTTGCCTTAAAATTTTGGGGAATGATAGCGAACATGCTAACGGACATCCCCGAAATCTTCTGTTGTGGAATAATTTAAAAAAAATGCATTTCGCTAAATTTGATTAATATGTGTGTATTTTGAGGTTATGTGTGTTACAATTCTCCCCGCAGCTTTACTTCCAAACTACACAATATTTTTGGTCGAAAAATTAGGACAAGTAATAAAACATAGTAACTAATGTCCCAGAACTAAGCTTGTTTGTAGGCAATCCAAAAAATATATTTCATAAATAATTTAATTCGTGCTCGTTAGGACGCCCGCTATGCCACTCGGTACAACAGATATCGACATTATCGGAATGACAGAGACTTGACAACCGATCCTAACCACCAAATAGTGCATATACAGAAAAATTTTATTTGGCAGAATATATTTTTTTGCTATTATCCCTTAAAAAAAAGAGTTCGGGGACGTCCGTTATTCTATTTTATAGCATCTCCGAATTCAGTTTTAAAAAATTTTAAGTTTTGTGGGCAAAAACCCGGGGGTACTGAACCCGATTGAAGTATCACATGCCCTTATAAGCTGTCAAATTTCCTTACTTTTTAGCAGTTTTTCAGGTTAGTAAGCTGCAAAAAAATTTTCAGGATATTCTATTTTGGCTCATTAACGTAGAACATTTCCACCTTTAAAATGAACCGTCATTCATTGAGCTAGCATTTTTTCGTCATATACTTTTTCATCGTCAAAGCCAGAGGACTCGAATTTTCTCGCCGATAGTAGCACCCTATCTGTATCTGTATCTTAACGTTGGACGCCGACCCATCCGTTCATATCTCCTAGCAAAATTATCTTTTCATCTTGATCGCAAGTATTAATTGTATCATTTAAAGTGTCCCAGAAGGCGTCTTTGAGTTCCCTTGGGTCACTATCAACTGGGGCTCGGTGAAAAAGCCCTTTTTTAACTAAACAAGCAAAAAGAGGCCAAGCTGTAAAATAGTTTAAAATAAATGATAAAATCGTCAAGAGAAATATAAACGTCTAGTACCTATTGACTATATGCGCTTATGCCGTAGCGCTGCGGTGGCCAACTATGAACTAACGGTTATGTACAAAAGCATTGTACCTTCTGAAAAAATATTTGATTTTTTTTTAAAGATCTGATGCAATGAAAACTAAAACTGCTTCTGTAAAAGACGCACAAAATGAATTCGAAATATAATAAAAAGATTTCAGTGTCATGAGTGCAGGAATGTTTAAATTTTCGTGAATTGAATAAGTGAGCTGATAGGCTGGGTTGGAGGCTCTGTTCAGTGTTGTTACTTCCTAGCAGCGGACACTCGCCGTTTATCTCGTACGCGTGTTCATGCCGGCTGTCAAAGAGAACACGAGTGTAGTAAAAGGTTTACGTGAAAATGGATATGGCAATTAAAACAGGATTTCAAGCGCAACTGCTGAAATTCTGTTCAAACCCGAAACCATAAAAAAGGGAAATGCACTAGCCTCCTGTCGCGTTTATCGTGTACACGAATTACATACAAATGGATCGGGATTCATAAGAGGTAGTGTGATAAGGCAAACGTCAGTGACTGGAAAACGATCAAATTTGCGTTCCAGATGGAGCATTTCTTGTTGTATTTTTACAATTAACCACACAACAAAATCTTGCATCCTTTGCCTTACTTTTCTCCATAATTCTTAACTAAAGTCGAGAAATTAAAGAAATAAGGTTATGTGCAACTGTCGTAACAAGACCAAAACAACACGACTGTCAAGCAAGTTCCTACGAATGCAAATATTCCTTTCAAAAACTACTTTATCATTGTTTTCACTGCTCCAAATTAGAAGAATCAACAAAGACTTACCCACAATCACTTTTTTAAGTCCACTTTAAACAAACAAGTTAAATAATTTAACTTCTTATGCGCGTAGCCAGAGAGGCCCCATTCAAAAGACATCACCGTTAATTCTGTAGTCGCCGTCTCGTGCGCTGTCAGTCATTTCTAAATTTTAATTTGGGAATTGCACATAGTCAATACGGCGCACAGTGGGCTATTTTGCCAACTTACTTTCAAAACCTAATATCTTCCTAAATAATTGACCAACATGGATGTTCCTTGAACGAGGTGAAATCGCGATTAATGCAAAATAAGGGAATATTATAGAGAATAGTTATCCCGAGTCGTTGATGACGAATCCGGGGTCAAAATTGGCGCAAAAATTGATGCAAAAATCACGCGACCATACATCGATGGGTCCTAAAAGAAAGTACGCAACTCACAGTGACGGATAGAATCGACGTAACTCGCGCTGAGAAATAGAATCTACGCAACTCGTAGGGACGGATAGAAACTACGCGAGTAACAAAATGCAAGTTTTCAGGAGACCGCGTTGAAAGTTTAATTAGTCTTCGCAATTCAAGTGTAATAATTTCAGGGATAATAAATTGTTCCTAGGGATCCTATAATCACCGAAAACTAGACTATAACCTGAACTTTACGTTTAAAATATTTTGTGATGTTTTCTATGTAATTGCAATAGTGTGGTGTTTGATCTAAGCTCAAACTTTTTAGAAGTTTCAAACTCAATCGACTTTTCCTTCACTTCCAGGATTTCCATATTATGTAAGCGTTATTTTTAATACCACACTATTTATGAATTATAAACATCAATCTACATAATATCTGATTATATTATTTCGATTGTGGTTAGGTTTATTACAATTAATGCAAATCAATGACAGCAAGACTGGCGCCACGGTGAAGGTCAGAACTATTTTAGCCGAGTCACGTACTTTCATCACGGAATTCAGGTGCAAAAACGAGTTGCGTGAATGTATTATTTATTCATTAATACGCTTTAAACCAATAAATAGAAAAATTGAAGCGTTTTCATTACGGCTTTCAACACACTACAACAGTTTCTGACGGCAACACAAAATCCGAAAAAATGAAGTTACGTAGATTCTATCCGTCCCTACGAGTTGCGTAGATTCTATTTGTCAGCGCGAGTTACGTAGATTCTATCCGTCACCGTGAGTTGCGTGCTTTCTTTTAGGACCCATCGATATGCGTCATTACCAGTTTTGTCACGGATTTTTTCTGCGCATATATGCGTCATTACCAGTTAACTGGTTACGGCGTGCACGAGGCATATCCTTAAAGAGAAGTATATAATTTGGATGGAGAATATAAGTATAAGTTTTTTTACACGCTTGAATACGAAATTGCTTATTGAAAATGAGATATTTGATGTTTCCGATTTTATCTTTCCTTGTACATTTACTTTTAAATCATGTTTAATGACATTCAAAGATAAAGAGTAAATTTTGGAGTTAGTAATTTTTATATTTTGTAAAATAATGTTTATTCTATTCAGAGATGAACTTAAATTCAGCAAATATTTAAATATGAATTCAAGTAAAGTTTATCTTAATTTAAGAAAGCGTATGATTAAATGCTGATAAGAAATTCTTATGAGAAACGATTAAAAACTTTTGACACTTCAAATATGTACTGGATAAATGTCCATAAAAGGGCATTCAAGGTGACAAGTTAGTGTTTCCCAGAATTATAAAAAAGTAAATGATGGAACCCTAATGTGCGAAATAAAATATTCGAAAATCAATTTGAAATAAATTGTGTAGTAAGTATTTATTTTTATTAATAGTCCAATATTCAATTGTTCATTGTACATATAAAAGTAATAAAAGAATGATGAAGTAAATGTACAAGGAAATATAAAATCGGAAACACCACATAACTCATTTTTAATATACAATTACATATTCAAGTGTGTAAAAAAAGTTACACTTATATTCTCCTTCAAAATTATAGACTTCACTTGGAGGTTATGCATCGTGTACATCTCAAGAAAATAAGAAATGTACTAAGTCGAATTCCGTACATGATGCTACTGTCCGGCAGACCCGCCCACTGCGGTGTACCAATCGGAACAATCTACCGGATACCAACACAGCGCTCCGCACCGGACATCTCTATACACAGCCTAACAGTAATACAGAGGTGTAGTCGAGGCCTGGCAAGCCCTGGCACTGCCAGGGTGCTTTCTTTAGAGGCCAAGCGGCTCCAGGCCGCTTTCTTGCCGCACGAAAAATTGGGTAAAAGGGCCATTTACACGGTATTAGGATTTTAATTTTAAGAAAGTATGTACCCCACTTTCTGTCAGCAATACTTTATAAATATATATTTATCGTAGTGGATCCTGGATTATATTATGATTTGCAATTTCCTGATTACCGTGAATCATGTTTGTGGGATTTTCCAAGTTGTAAATTGATTCTGTTGACCGAATTCATTTCACTCAAATATGTTTTTTTTTCGAAGGGATTAAGACGACACGTATCCTACCGATTTTCCGAAATGTTTGTTGACAAAGTTATAAGTATTTGAATTTAAAAAATTAAAATCGCCGGTTATCCAAAAAAGATCTAAATTTTTGTTGAAAGTGTGATATTTTTTAATATAATATAGTTATATAACTTTTTCTTTCTGAGTATATTTAATGATATTCCGCCCTATATGCGCGTCTGAAAAGCGAAAATTCGCGTCTTTTGCCGAAGCAATACAAGATACGAAAAAAGTCAAAGAAATACAATTTTTTCTCTAAAAAAAGTTCTGGAAAAACCCTTTGTGACACTTTTTTCTATCTCGCGTTATTTTCCAGATATTTGCGAAAATATTTATAAAATCCTTTAAGATTTTTTTTTTCTGCATAATACAATTCTATGATGTTATAAAAGACAAAAAAACAACATAATTTAACAGTTTAAACAACTTTTTGTCGCTTGTGCTATTATGTGATCTTTAAATTCGAGAACATGCTAAAGTGGTTGAATGACGGCTCTTGTTTATGAGAAGTGAAGCAGAACCGTGTGCAGGACCAAAACAGGCCTAATGTCGTTGTCGCTAAGAGGGCTGGTGTGAATGCGTAAATCTGTAAGTTAGTTCAGATCTGAATTCGATACAAGAAAGACGTGCCTTCCAAATGGCTGTTTGAATAAAGCACTAATTTGATTTTAAAGTAATATTATTTTATATTATTTCCTAGCCTAATTTCCTATAAAGTTTTAAACCATTTTCTTCCTTAATATTTTCTATACCTGTTTTGAACGTAGTACTTGAATTTAAGAAAACTAAAATGATTAGTCTTATATTTAAAATCACTGTAAATTATCAAAATTTAGAAGCATGCCAAATTGAAACGTTGTGAAACTTTAGACATTTATATTCGCTATTTAAATTGTTAAACAACTTTTAATACATTTTTCAAATTAGTCCTACTCTTTTCTAAAAGGTTAAATAATAATAAAAACGATTTACTTTTTACTATAAAACTATAATGCTCGTCAGCAATAATTATCCCAAACACAACAATTCATTGCAATTTTACTAAAAAGCGATCATTATTATCTTATTAAACTGGACGATGTAGTGTGATAAAACGAGAAATTAAAATCTGTGACTGGATAATGGGCTTCGATGCTATATATTGAACGTGAATTAATGGAGGCATTGTCAATGATTCTAATTCGGCAGAGCTCCAGGGGACGTATGAGGCATTTAATAAGCGTTCGCGCAGCAAATTTCTTTTATTGCCAATTTCCTTTGACGCAACGGGCCTCGACAATGAGTCTAGTGGTGCCTATACTCATACTTTGTAAGTTCTTACCAAGGCACCTGTCAATTTGGCAAGTAACTCCCGCCGTAAATGGCACCGGAATAGTTACCTTGTACACAGCCGACTATAAGCCGATGTCGGTAAATCAAAAGTTAACGTTAACACTTGATGCTCAAGAATGGTCTAGTGACACGCCTCGTCCATAAACGACGACGCACGATGCTCCATGCTCACGGAATTCAATTTCCATGATCGTACTGTTCCAACGCAATTGCTTCTCTTTTTAAGTTGCAGAACGAATGCAATATTTTAATGGTAGAAATGTTCGAAATTTTCATATAAATGCCGATATTTTTTTCTAGTTAAACATAAATTAAACTGAATTTTAAATTAAAAAATTCGAATAAGCCAACAGACTTAACCTACCAACAATATTTTCGTTAAAATTGTAACATTTATAGTGAATTTTGGAAAAAGTGTCTGCAAGATTTGAAGAAATCAAACCACATTCGATTTTTCATGCACTCTGTTTTAGTGACATCAATAATATACAACTATAGATGTATGCTAAAATACAGTATCTGTAGTGCATATTTACTTCTCGCGTTTGTATTTTATATTTACAACATAGTTTTATAAAAGTATAGAATTATTTATGGAATTAAATTTAAATAATTTATAATATTCTTACTTCTTACAAGTGCAATGAATTCTGAAGATTTCTACAAATACTTCGTCATCAAATGAAACATTGTAAAAAATTGCGGGAAATTTCTCTGCAATTTGTCAGGGATTATTCCACAATTTTGTTTGGTAAATGCATTTTCCGAATATTTCAGGGAATTTTCCTACATTTCGGATGATTTACAACAAAGTATTGGAAAAATTCTCTAAAACTTAGGAAATTGAATGATACCTACAAATTTTATACAATTTGGAAAATTTAATATGACTATACTAAAGGAGGATGCCCAAATCCTTATGGGTTGTGGACCCTGGCCTCGCAGGATGAAACTTGTACTGATGAAAAGTTCTCACCAAGCCATGAAAAAAGTCCGTGGGACCAAAGCTGCCGGCTTGTCCTTTAGACGGTATAGGCTGATGAAATCTCGCACCTATATAGACTCAAAACGGAAACTTCAAACGAGAATATAGATTTTTTTCGGTAATTTAGGCTCAAAACTGTTTTATATAAATTCAAATGTTCACGTATTATCGTTTTCGTCCAATTCTTTAAGTACCGCAAAGATATTATTCAAGAATTCGGCAGATTCTTTGATTTCGGACTGAAACCGACCCCATTCTAAGAACCAAAGGACTGTCATTATATGCACACAGCACCCAACAGGCCTTTTACCGTTTTTGCACTGGCAAAAGTGCCCTGCTATTTTCTCTGGGCAACTTTTATCTTGATCAACCAGATTATAAATGCAATATTTTGTGCTATTATAGTGGGGAGATTTTATTCGCACACGCATTAACATCGGGGCACTATTATAAATACCATGAGAGTTTAGAGAAAGGGATCCAACATGTCTGCAGACTTGAACTTCATAACCTCCATCAGGACTCACATGTTCATAATAATAGGATCTTGCTTGCTTCAATTGATACGATCCAAGAGCCAAAGTTCGCAAGTCGTCCAGCGATAGTTTTGGGAAGTCTTTCAACGAATTCTGATCCATACTCTGAAAGTTTGCTGACTGCCTATTTACTCGTTGGCTTTCGACTAATAAAGCTAGTCGATCGGGCTCTGAGATTTTAGCAAGCATCAATTGAACGATTTTCTGGCCATCGACAAGTATCGCTGCCGCAATTCGATAGTCACCGATCAAATGTGGAACAGAGTTATTTTGCCACACCTTGTCCAAATATCGGAAAGATTGTTTAAATCGTACATTGACGGCTTCAACAACAAATCGGCATTTTGTGACAAGGCGAGACAGATTTGCCTCATAATCGCTCAAAGGAAGACCATCTTCAGCTAAATGAGACATTCTTACGTCGTATCCATATTCTAATAAAGTGGCAACACAATCTCTGAATCCTCGATCTACGAGGAAAACATCGCCTTCCATAAAGGAAAAACGGAGGCCAGATTTATTTGCAAAGAGCTCAAGCATAATTGTTGCATCAGATGTGTTGGCTCGAAAGGGGCCAAACACATCTAAAATATATCCATCGGCTGCGACAGCGATAAAAGGCTTTATCAGAGGGCGATATTTGTGCATGCTAAATGATCTTCGCTGAAATCTATTATTAGAACTCTTCTGAATGTAAACATAATTTCCATCCCAAATGGTAATAAACTTATCATTATGTCCATTCAGAAATAGTTAAAGGCCAATTGTTGTATTATGACTCTTCAGTTCTTCTCGATCTACTCGGGAAAAACCGAGGTAGAGAGGAACAAAATCTTTCAGCAGAGAGTTCCTCGCTTAACTCATCAATCGCTCTGTTGATGAACGAGGTATATTAAAGAGTGAGGAAAACCTCTCATCAGTTTCACCCGTATGAAGTTTTGCTAAATAAAGTGCTAGTACTGTACTTGGATTTTTTTGCTCCGCTCCGGCGAGACATGGTAGGGAAGACATAACATTTTTAAATTGGTTTTTGTTAAGACCAGTCCATTGCTCTACATCCGAGTCACACATATCAGCAATAAACTCAAAATTGAAAAAAGACTATTTGTCTTGATATGACTTTTATTGTAGGTGCAATTCGTTGCGGTTTGTGATAAAAGCTCCCAGTGTTAATTGAAAGATGTTCACCACAACAACGCGACCCTTCCGGTAAATAAAAGCGGTGGTTAACCAACACCTGATCCCCGACGGCCTGTGGTATTATATGAAGGTTCTTCCATGCGCAACTAAAAACGCAGTTTTTGTGAGGCGCTGACGCTCTTTTCAGAGTCAGATTAATGGTACCTTCTGTTTAAGATGATTTCCTTGTTGAGGCCTTTGAATCTCGGAAAGCCTGTCGGCAAGAATCGCAAATGGAATCTGATTATGAAAGAACTTTGCTATTTGGATCGAAAGGGATATTACGTTTTGAAAATTGCATGGGACGATTTTGATTGATAAATTCTCGTAAATCTGAATTTACTAAACCTGACAGTGAATATCTTCTCCATTTCTTCAGAGATATCCCACAACCAGCGTACACTGAAAAAATTTTTTAGGTGTATTACCCAGAATTCTTGCTATTCCAGCTAGAAAGTATCACTGGATTTCGTCTTCCTAAATAGTTAGCTGTATTGAACAGATTTTCTTGCAGGCAAAGTATAGGTACATTACCTAGAAAATTTAGCTGTGATGCTTATATTTCTATTGATAAACAAGTATAGATGTCACACCTAACCAGGTTCAGCTAGACATTCTAGGTGAAAAATATAGCTAAACATGACAGCCTATCTAGCTACGTTTTCCGGCTGAAGGGCCTACACATTTTCTAGGTAACAGGCCGATATATTTCTAGGTATGATAATTAAAAAATAGAGCAACACCCTCGTTCAAGATGCCATAGAAATAAAACATGATTTTTATGATTTTCTTCCTAAGAATCTTTGCAGCGAGTATTTTTTTGCAGCGCTTCGGAGGTTTCAATTATATTCATTTAATTATAATAGATCAATGTTATGCCTCATTAGATCTGTCTAATTATTTTTGATAACCTAACCTCAAAAAATGGTTTTTACCCCCGAAGGGTGAAAAAACACAGAATGAGTATTCCGCTGCAGTTGAAAACTTTTACATATTTGATATAACAATTTCACTCGAAAGACGAGATTTTATTTATAAACGCAATCATCCGAACGAATAAAACAAGACAGAGGCACGAGCTTCTTACATTTACGGAATCTGAAGTGTACAGGCCGGGCGTTAGTGCTGCGAACTAATTCAAGGCGGTAATTTTGAAGATGCATGTCAATTCATAGGCATGAAACTGATGCCACGATTATTTTTGGTTAAAATTTTTAATTGATACAAAATATTTTTATGTATAAATTAATAAAAAATTACTTTGAGTTCATGTTTACTTGAAAATATGAGTTCCTAATATGGCGATACTCGTATAGCCGCATAATTTAAACTTTCTAGGTACAGCGGTATAGCTGCCGCGTCTAAACGAATTAGCTGCACGAGCAAACCAATTATAGGAGATACGCTGTTTGAGCACACTGAAAAAATGGTATAGCTGTTGTAGCTAGAAATATATTGCTGGGGAGAAATAGCTGAATTTCCAATAAAGTCTAGGTAGGACTGGAAACTAGATAGCTAAGATATACAAACCGTCTATCTCCTGTAGACAGAAAATTTGGGAGATAAATCTATCACCATTTTCTAAACATTCTAGCAGTCATGCTCAAACATCGTATCTCCTATAATTGGTTTGCTCGTGACAGCTAAATTTTCTAAGTACTGTACATATACTTTGCTGCAAGAAAATCTGTTCAATACAGCTAACTATTTAGGAAAACGAAATCCAGCGATACCTTCTAGCTGGGATAGCACGAATTCTAGGTAATACACCAAGAAATTTTTTTCAGTGCATGACTGCTAGAATGTTTAGCAAATGGTGATAGATTTATCTCCTAAATTTTCTGTCTGCAGGAGGTAGACGGTTTTTATATCTTACCTATCTAGTTTGTAGTCCTACCTAAACTTTATTGCAAATTCAGCTATATCTCCCCAGCAATATATTTCTAGCTACAACAGCTATACCATTTTTGTCAGTGTAGGAATCTCCATGGGTTCCACCGGTAGCCAGCTGATCACCAATAGAAGCTCCAGTGGTGCACTCCGATTGGGGAGGAGACTGTAACTCACTTTCCTCTGACGAACCTCTACCTAATCCACCAACGCGAGCTTTATATAAAAGGGTATCGCTCGAGACCCCCGTTTTATTTTATCCGTCATGACGGCATTAATTCTGAAAAAGGAGCCTTAGCCGAGCAGAGCTCGTTGCCCGCCGTCACCACGAGGATGTGGCTCCTTCGGCGGATGCACATTTTCTATATCAACTCCTGTTGTTTCATTTGAGATTTAAAACACTGATTAGAGAAATTTTGTTATCTGATAAGGCGTGCTATTGCGTACATATAGACATATAGACATAGACATATTGGAAATGACGGCCCGCACGGCTTTGGTCTTATAGGCTTTTTTCTCGTCTTGATGAGCTGAATCGATTGGTATAAGTTTTGTTTTGTGAGCTCCGGGGGCCATTTTGGGCATCCTCCTTTAGGGAATTGTCTAAAAAAATCTTTAATTTGCCATGTACATTTAGAAAATATTAAAATTATTAGAAAAGATAGAATTATTAAATTAATTGTTATATGTACTCTTTTAAAATGTTCCAGTGGAATCTCACTGATTTCAAGTGAAATCTCACTGGCTGAAACAGCCAGAAGTGTGTCACTGACAATCATTGGAATTTCGTAACTGGTTCAATGGTTATAGTTATTTTTGAGATTATGGCCGTGACATCAAATTTAGGCTATAATTGACAATTCGATAATTGAGTTTCTCTTTGTTTAAAAAAAAAACAAGCAATACGACACAGTAATGAATTATTAATGTACTGCACGAGATTTCACAAGTTACGTTAAAAGTGAGGTGAAATATTTGTGATTTTGACGCTTTATATACGTTTAGTCTAAGAATCGAACATACCATAGATAGTGATCGATTTTTATGTTTTACATACCTTTAAGCTCGGGTTTATAACGAAATAATCCAATATTGGCATTGCTCGGCGTTTTTCAGCTGAATTCTTCTCCACGCATTCGAGCGTGACCGCGCATAGAGTGGGGGCTTATGATTTCTTGGAATTATACTCCCCTACAGCCCCGAAAACGGCAATACTCGGAGTTTGCACTGTAATTTAATTTTAAGTCATGAAGAATTAATAATTTTTCAATTGTTAATCATAAATCAAAAACTGTATTTTGAAATCTTTTTAAATATTGTCTTTAAAATATTTTTTCAAGAAGTCAAGAAACAACCAAAATTTCATTTGAAATAACCATGTTTTTAATAACATTCTACAAAAAGTATTTTTGAATCTATTTCAATAATTTTTTCATCTTTTATGAGTGTAAACGCAAGTAATTTTTTGCCCACGTTTAAAATCTTGTTTATCAATCATTTATTGATATAATTTGGTACATACATCAGTTTTATTCAAATAAATTGTTTATAGTTTGATTTTTTGTTGATTTGTTATTAATTTCTTCAATCTAGAATTAAATTCTTTAACTTAAAAAATAAAAATAACACAATTTAATTTTTAAACAGAAATTTTATGATTTTATATTTTATATATATTTTATATATATTATTTTTATATTATATTTTATATTTTTTCCATAGAATCGAACAGTACAATTAGTTTGTATGTTATATCCCACAAATTTGAAAATCTTATTTGAACAATTTTAGTTTAAATAAATAAAAAACATATTTTTTCCACGTAAAATGATCCCTTGGTCAAAAAATAATTTGTCGTAAAAAATTATATTTTCCAATTATTTAAACAATGTAATTAATTTGTTATGCAAAGTCAGTCTGGCAGCAAGTTTAATTTTCAGTCAGAGAAATATGGTTTTAAGCAAATAAAATTTCAACGAAATAGCGAAATTTTCAACCAAACAAATGCGTTTTCTACCAAAAGGATTGAATGTGTAGAAGAAATTTTTTAAATTAAAAATTGAACTAAATTTTTTATCGAAAAATGTAATCCTTTTGGTAGAAAACGCATTTGTTTGGCTGAAAATGAGTTTTTTTAACTGACAATTAATTTTTTTCAACTAAAAATGTAAGTATTCAATTTTTCGTCGAAATTTTAACTTTTTTGACAGACATTTCGACTGTCCCGAAGAATAAGTCACTAACCAATTTTTCCGAAAACAGAGCGTATCAACTGTATTATGCTTCGCTAGAGTGTCGTATCTCCGTTTAAAAGTACATAGAGATACGACACTCTACCGAAGTAAAATATAGTTGATACACTCTGCATACGGAAAACTTTGTTAGTGACTTATTCTTCGGGACAGTCGATTTAATCTTTTTGTTATAAAATTCATCTGTTTGGTTGAATAATTAACTATTTCGTTAAAAAATTATTATCTTTGTTTAAAAACCTATTTGTCTAACTTAAAATTAAACTATTCTATTTTTGTTGAAAATTTAACTTATTTAGTTGAAAATTCATATATTTTTTTCAAAATTAGTTTTTTTGTTTGAAAATGATTTTTTTTACTAAAAATGTACCTATTTTATTTTTGCTAGTGAATTTATCTCTTTCAATTGATAATGCACTTATTTTGTTGAAAACTCGTCTTTTTTAGACGAAAATTTAATTATTTTGGTAATAAATACATATTTTTGGGTCGTAATTCAACTTTTTTTTCTTCAAAAATTCGTCTTCATGCCTCGAAAAAGATCATCAGTTTCGTTGAAAATTTAACTATTTTGTTGAAAATTCTCTTTTTCTTTGTTGAAAAATGATTATGACGTCAAGTTTCTAAAAAAAATTAGTGCAAACGCATTTTTGGTTAGGTTTTCACAAAATTGTTAAATAATTCACAACCTAGATTATTTTCAAAACCAAATAATTGGATCTTTTATGAAAAATATGAATTTTCAGCCAAGAATATTAATTTTTTTACAAAAAGATGAATTTTTAACAAAATATGTACATTTCCAACCAAATAGGTAAACTTCCAACAAAAGAGTTCTGTTTTCAATCAATAAGATCAATTTTTAAGGAAGAATCTTAATTTTCTACAAAATAATCGCGATTTCAACAATATGCATTAATTTTTCGACTAAGAAAGACAAATTTTCAACAAAAATGAAAAAGTTAAATGTACAGTTAAAAAAATGAATTTTCAACAAAATGGTTAAATTTCCAATTAAATCATTTTCAAGTTAAATCAAGAATTGTCAACCAGAAAAATGAATTTTATTTCAACAATTTTAGTTTAAATAAATGAACAACATATTTTTTTACGTAAAATCATCCCTTGGTCAAAAAATAATTTTTCGGAACAAATTATATTTTCCAATTATTTAAACAAAAATTGTTTAAACAAAGTAATTAATTTGTTATGCAAAGTCAGTCTGGCAGCAAGTTGTCTAATTCGCAGCCCTGACACAGATTATTTTTACGCGGCCATGCAGTTTTCAGCTGTAGCACAACGCCAAGATTTTTTAACGTATTTTCAACCCGAATTTTTAGCCGAGTGGGACCTATCCTAAAGTCACAGACTCGGTCAATGAAAATTTCCAGCACTTTTTTTCCCGTGTAAAAAAATGGCCTTCAAAGCTTGCACATTCATTTTTGACAATTTTTGAAATCCTTTGAAATCTTTTAAAATATTCTCTTGAAATTAATTAAGTATACAAAATAAAAAATCTTTCTCAATTTTCCTAAAAATCTTAATTTTTTTTCTTTTGAAGCCTTTTGAAATGCTCAAAAACCTTTTTAAATTTGTTGTTTGAAATCTTCAAAAATCCACATTTTTTAAAATCGTTTCGCGTTTTATATTATTTTTTTATCATTTCAAAACTTTTAAATGTCTCTTAAACTTACTCGAATTTGTCTAAATTAAAAACTGTTTTATTTTTATTTATTCATCAAAAATTTTTTCTTTTTTATTTAATCATTTAAAATATTCTCTTAAAATTAATTTTTTCAAAATAAAACATCATTTGAAATTTTCTCAGGAATTTCAAGAAATTGTTTTTATTATCTTAAAACCTTTCAAAATCCTTGAATGACATCAAAAATGAATTTTGTAATCTTCAAAAATTTACATTTTATTTTAATTTTTTTGAAATATTTTCAAGTTTTAAATTAAGTTGGAATCTTTTGAAAACTTCTAAATATCTCTTATACTTACTCGAATTTTTAAAAATTAATAATTGTTTAATTGTTATTTATACATCAAAATTCGACAATTCAGTTTGAAATTCTTTAGTTTTGAATTTAAACAGTCAAATATTGCTATATATTAAAAAATGGTTCTTCTTTTCTATTACAGTTTTCAAAATTCGAGTCTAAATTCAATTGGTTTGAACTTGAATATTTTAGATAGCGGGATTTTTCCCTGTTTAACCCGGCCTTAAAAAATGCTCGGTCCAACGGCCACCCTGAATAAGAGTTTTTCAACATTAAAATAAAAAAAGAGAATAGAAAATATTAAACGATTTCAAAAACATTTTTTTCTCTTTTTTCGTATGCGATTTCGGATGCCAACCCACAAATTTTGTTCCCTCAGCTCAAACAATCAACGAATAGTACTCGTCATGTTTAGCAACACAACACAAAAGTATATAAGTGGAAAGTAAATTTATCTTATGATTTATTTATATTTGTTATAAATACTTATGTTATTTATTATAATCTTATGATTCATGATCTAGTCACGAAATTTTAAAGTATGAATTTTAGCGCATATTCTAATTTAGTTTTCATAACCATGAAGAATATTAACATCATTTAAAATGGCTGTAAAAAAGCTAAAGTAGCAGCAAATGCTGTAAAATATGTAAAGCGTTATTCCTCAATAAATTTTATGTCATAAACAATATATTAGTGAAATCAAATAAAAATATATTTTTTACCGTAAATAAATAAGGTTTACAAAATTTCTCGCAGACCCTCCATATT
>CAKNWT010129672.1:1744-12589 GCA_932066315.1 Andricus coriarius
CTCTAGCGATTACCCCAAGTGAAGAGCCTCACAAAGTCATCATGTGAAGCTCCCCACTCGGGCCCATAAGTATCTAAGGTATTTTGTTTCAGGCGTCATTCACGCTATTGACACTCGTTTTATAATTGTGATAAATAAAGTAAAATGTTTTATTAGTTTCCTGAATATAAGAGTTGTAGGGGAGTCGAACGATTTTGATGAAACTTGGTTAAACTTTAGTGTTGGATGAGCGAATTTTATGGCTACCCCTTAACTATATGTGACGTGCCACGTGTATCCATAGATTAACAGCACCCTATTTAATGCAAAAACTCGAAAAAATCATATGCGCGATAATTTTTTTTATGGCGCCTGGCTTGCACTTTGCGGCCGTGATTCTCCTTCGTTGCCTTTCCCTAAATCGTCAGCTCTGTAAAATTCTCTCTCACCTATGTCTTTTTAAAATATTTATTTAAAAATAATAATAATTTCAAAAATTCAAATTTTTATAATTTTTAATTATAATTAAATTCTTAAAACTTTGTTACGTTGCTGTCAATAAATTTTAGGAACTAGCAATAGGTTTTTATCATATTGTCTATCTGTTATGTGCCATCGTTATCGTCGTCATCAACATTTTTGAGATACATTTAAAAAAAAAACATTTCTAATCATGGTGCTGATACACTGGAGTCCCGCTTTACCGGCCGTTTCAAGGGTGCCCTCAACGGTTTTGGCGGTAAATCTGAACTCTCCAAATGTTTGTGCTCGAAAATCAAACTTATCAAACTATTGATTTATAAGTATGTACGTACATATAACAGGGTGGCCATTTTAATAGAAGAATAGTATATTACGACCCAAGGCCAGAAAGTTGGATTTCCGGGCGTGGGTGATATGAAGCAATTGTATGCTACAAACATTGAAAATTGGAAAATTAAAAATTTTTTAATTTAACACTTCGTAAATTAGGAGTTGAATTATTTTCATTTGAAATAATTAAAACATCCTTGAAAAGCTTCGAAATTTTATTTTCAAACCTTGAAAAATACAGAAGTCGTTTTACATTTTTTCAAATAAAACAAACCTCAAAACAAACTTTTCTACTTTATAAATGATATGCATTCAATTTGTCTGAATAAAAGGCAAACTAAATATTTTGCTGAAATGAAAATCAAAATTTTGCTGTTACCATATTATCACTTGTTTTCGAAGATTTTTACATGCTCATCAGAGAAGATTTGTGTAAAATTTGACCCGCCCAGTTTTTGTCAAATGTCCACGTTTTTGAGACCCCCTGATCCCAAACAACATGCTTTTACGAATGTGTATGTATGTATATATGTATGCATGTGTGTATGCATGTGAGCACGATACTTTCGAAAGAATTGACAGATTGGATTGGCCTTTGGTATTTTCTTTCACTGTCCTAAAATAAAGGTCAAGTTCGTTAATCATTCTTTGGATTAAAATTCAAAAAGAGCATTTTCAAAATTTATAAGACCACTTTTTTTTAGAATTTGATAATTCTATGCACGGATGTTCGTATTATTCAAAAGGAAGAACAATTTATCCTAATGACTTTTTTCGATGAAAAACAAATTACCAGAGTTATTGCATTTGCAAAATTAAAAAAAAGAAAAACGTAAATGAAAATTGTGAGCCAAACAACGCACGATATGAAAAAAGTCAATAAGGTAAATCGTTGCTTTTTGAAAACCCTATAAGATTGTCAGATCAACTTTTTGAATTTTCTTGAAAAATCAAAAATCAAGTTTTGATCGCACAAAAAAACAATGAAAAATAAAAAATTCCATTTTGCGGTCAAACTACACAAGATACGAAAAAAAACAAGTCGACGAAAATTGTGCACTCAAAAGAGAGCTACAAATTTGTTCGTAATCACTTTTTGATAGGACACGTAGTTTTTCTATACATTCGTATAGAGCGGCATTAAAAATAAAAAATAAAAATTTTTGGACAAACAACACAAGCTACAAAAAAAAATAAAAAGACAAAAATTGTGCACCAAAAAACGAGCTACGAATTTGTCATATATAATTTTTTTAATGGAGGTACAGTTTTCGTTCTAATCTTAAAAAATAACATTAAAAATAAAAATATTAAATTCATGGAAAAACGGCAGGAGTTGCAATAAAATGTTTAATAACAATTTTTTTTTAAAGGATGCGCATTTTTTTAATTATAAAAACAAGCCAAGGAAAATACTTTTGTTTCAATACTAATGCATATTATGAATTGTAATGATATAAATTTATTTAAATGATACGTTTTTTAGGGTAGTCGAGGACAAAATTTAATGCAAAATAAGAAACAGATATTAAAGTAATCATCATAAATAACATTTGTACTTTATACTGCAATATCTGAATAAGCAATCTTAGGTCGAGGTACATAAATAAATGTAATATAGATTTTAAATAAAATTGTTGAATAATGAGAGAATAATGAATAATGAGAATGTGTTCGTTAAAGCCGGAGGAGCTTTAACAAAAGAGAATTCACAATCACCAAATTACAGTTTTTGCGCAAAAATGTGGAAAAAATACAATGACCGAGCGCGTAGCGCGAGGCGAATACATTATCGAGCGCGAAGTGCGAAAACCAACAGTCGCGCACCCTAGACGCGCTCAAACTCAGATTTACGGGCTATCACATCATTGGACGTATTCTGAGCGATAACGTATTTCTCTAAAATTGACTTTTTTTGTGGCATCTGCTTTCACTTCTTTAATAGGCTCATATTGATGCGCGAACGTTGAACGCTTCCTTATACTTTTCGGTGACATTTTTTTAACTGGCTGAAAATGACTGTTCTGCGACATTTTTGCAACTGACTGAAAATGACTGAAGTAGACGACCGCCATTAACCGCCGCGGGTACAGCCTGCCTTGTTCATACACCCCTGCGTTGTTGCGGAGTTGCTCCGCTGACCACACAGTCTCTCTCTCTCTCGTTCCCTTGCACTCCCTTGTCCGGTGTATCGGGAATGGGTAAATCGGGACTGCAGTGTAGTTGTAAAGGAACTCTATATATTATATTTATGACATCTGAAGTTTATTTATAACATTTTTTGATCGAAAAAAATTAACAGAATTTGGCATTTATAAAATATAAAAAAACTATTAAAAATAAAGCTTGCGAGGGAAAAAAATCGGCCAAATCAAGGTTGGCAGTTGGGCACATTATTACAACTCTTTTCAATTTTTGCGTCACCATTCACCAATTTTCGGTACAAAATTTTATGTCACTGAAAAAAATGTTTAAAAAGTAAAAAATTACTTAAATTTATCAATTACTTACAGCTTTCGATCTTTTGGTTATTTTACCCCGATTGTAAAATGTAAGGCATGTATTTGCCCTATATTAGTCATTCGGGTGGTCCAAAGAAGACTTTTTTCATAAAGTCCAAATTTTTTACTAAAGCAGATGACCATATATGTATTTGAATTCTTTCGTGTTATATTCTTTCAAACATTAAATTGTTTCAGATTGTACTTGGCACACTCAGAAGTCAAACAAGTATTTTTTTGAATTGAACAAATATTTGTTTGATTTAAATAAAATTTATTTGAATCAAACACACTATTGTTTAACCTAAATAAATTTTATTTGAACCAAATAAATTCTATCTTCGATATAGAGTCAAACTAATGTTTGTTTGATTCAAACACACATTTTTCGGAGTGCATCATCCAATCCCGATCACTGACGCACAATATTTATTTTTTGCTAAAAAGTTCTTTGAAGCTGGAAGTCATTTTAAATGTTCTTAAATACCTTTTTGGACTGGCCTACTATTCCTAAAAGTTGTCTCTTACCAAGTAGGATTGATATTGTAGATTGTAGATTTACGACGACCGTTTTTACTAGATTTGAAAGCTATACCAATAAAACGAGGAATGGATGCATTAAGTTTAGTACTCCTGAGGCTATAGTAGAATCGTTGTTTCTAATTGTCGCAGTGATCAAGATAACGATCCCATAGATTTAGAGTAACTTGCCAGCGACAACTGTCTGCCGGGACACAGTGGTAAACCCCAGAATTTATTGTTCATAATCTGGCAAATCTTGTATTCCTTGTCAGATAATGTTTATTTTTTAGAAATTGACATAATTAAATTCATAAGGACGTAATTAAGCTTGATTTTTAAATATCTTTCTGTGTACAATAGGACGTATAAAAGAAATCTTAATTCCTAGTTCTAATAAGGATGAAAACTTTCTTCTAGGAGTGAAAAAAATTCCCTAAAGTTTCAACGACAACAAAAATTTATTCTGTCTCTGCATTGTAGATACAGTCCAAAAGCACTTTAAGTGACACACATCTTCTTATTTAAAGACCCAATCATTTTTTTATGAGATCTATTATAAGTTACCAGGAAGCTACCTTGCTAAGTTATATTCCTCATATATTACTGTTGCAATATATTTAAAATATATTCCTGGTAACATATATCCTACATTTAATGACCAAATAGTCGTGAAATTTGATATAACTCTAAGAAAATAGCGAAAAGGTCGACTTTTTAAGATGTTTTCATATTTCAAGATCGCTTGGACAGGGCAAACAATATTTGAATTGCATTATTGCTGTATAGGTATGAATTCACTTACTCCGAATTATTTTGTCTGGTAACTTAGATCTCATAACAAACATTTTTTGATCTTCAAATAAGGAGAAGTGTGTCGCTTTCAGTGCCTCTTGACTATATCTACGATGCAGAGACAGTTGACAATTACGCGGTAGTGTACAATAATATGATCGTATAGTAAAACGATGTTAAAAAAACTCACTATTGATCGGAAGTAATGTCAGATCGATGAGTAGCAACTTATGACCTTACATAAACAATTGCTATTGTTATAAACAATTTTACCAGCGAATATTCAATTTTGGATCTCATCGCTGGACTGAATATTTTCTTTCTTACTGAACAGAATTGAAACTGTTTAAACAAATCTTTGTTTCTGATAGGCTAGCTAACACCGGTTTGGGCCCGGAAAGACCGACTAGATGATGAGGGAAAAATTTCATTTTTTGAATGTACATTTTTTATTTTTGGTACTTCCAAGTATCCTGTCTTTTTTTTTGGAAATGTGTAAAAAAATATTTGACTTAGATATGTAGAAAAATGATTGGTCATGATGGGCTAGCCAGCACTTGATTATTTCCCGAAAAGACTGACTAGATAATGAAAAAAAAGTTGATTTTTTTTAATGTTCATTTTTCATTTTTGGTACTTTCAAAAAGACTGCCTTTTTGGAAATGTGCAAAAAATATTTGAGTTAGACACTCAGAAAATTTTTTGTCATGACAGGCTAGCCAGTACTCGAACAGGGCCCGAAAAGACCGTCTAGACTAGACGGTCTAGACAATGCCCTAACTGGATGCAAGTCTGCCCTGATAATTTTCTACACGGGTAAATATATTTTATTATTTTTTAACAAACTCAGTAAACCAATGCCCCAAAAGAGAGGTTTTTCGTGGAAAATAATTATTTTCTTCTATTAAATGTTCTTGAATGCAAGCTAATGATATTACAATATTTAACCAAGAGTTTAGGCTGATAATTAAATAATTTAATTATTATAAACAAATACCACAACATAAAAGTTTTTTACACGCATATATGTATAAGTAAGTGATTTTCTCGCCCCAACTATTCCAAACCACCTTAGTGTTGATATATCAACAAATAAATTTAGAAAGAATCAGAAATTGTTATAGATAATAACTAATATTTCAAACGAATTATCCAATTCAACATTTAAAAATAAAGTTTTTTCTAATTAAATCTTGTTTGTAGCTACCTAGTATTCATATTCCAATAAGATGTTAAGCTAATAAGTGAGCGTCTGATTTTGGTAACATTTGTTCACACATATCAGTGATTTTTTCGTTCTACCATATTGTTGATATTGTAACCAATAAACAAATACCTAACAATCCATATTAGTAACATTGCAAACATTATAACTGTTAGACAATTAATTATTAATTATTATCAGAATATTTAGAAAAAGGAATTTTAGATTCTCTCACATATTTTTAGAAGGTTCGGAAACACAAGCCGACTGTTTAGATTCCATTATACACATTATACCGGGTGTCACAAAAGTCTCGGGGCGGTTGAATATTTTCTCAGGTAAGATATTTTTCAGGGAGGTCAAGGTCATTCGTGAAATAACTTTCCACGAGGAAGTCAATGGTGACCTTTATTTTGATCTTGTCGATGACCTTCAAGGTTATTTTAAGGTCAACTTTCAAAAAGAAATAGAAACCCCGTTTTTTACATCGGCAATAGATCGAGCGGGAAATTATACGTTCCGATATGTGCCCAGGTCATACATAGGTACATTGTAACCTTGAAAGATTTTCCAATGGAAAAAAATTACCCTTGAAATGACTTTGAAGGTCATCCTCAACGTCATACTTAAGGTCACTACTGAATACGCCTTGTTAAAGTGAGTAACTTTGCTCGTTACCAAAAAAAAATTGAAAAGCTTCTATTCCCAGAGGTATGCAGACCTTGTTTAAGTTTACATAACCTTAGAGTGACCTTCAAGGTTACAATGTACCTATGTATGAACTGGGTACATATTTGAAAGCAAAATTCCCCGCTCTATCGATTTCCGAAGTAAAAAGGGGGTTTCCATTAACAACAAAAAGTGGACTTTGAAATTACCTTGAATTTCATCGTCAAGATCAAAATAAAGGTCACCATTGAATTCCTCGTTGAAAGTTACCTCAACAATGACCTTGACTTCTCTAAAAAATATCTTACCGGAGGAAATATTCAGCCGTCCCGGGACTTTTGTGACACCCGGTATATTATAGTTTGCGTGTATGAAAGCACAAAGTTCTGGAGAATGTGAAAGCATTCTTGATGGTTACACCATGTTTGCATTATGAAAGCGCGGACTTTAAAATATCGCCTAGGTGCATCCTTATTGTACCGTAGGAATCTTGAGCCTCGAGCTAATTATCTTTGAATATTTGGGTGTCAAGCCAATTTGTAACTTTCTAGCAACGCGGCTACAAATTTGGATGAGATAATCAAGTATTTGAAAGCTCTTAATCAGTTCTGGAACCTTTTGGCATATCTCCTTTACCAAGTAACTGGAATAACCAGAATGAAGGAAAAAGGACTCTACAAGATATAAATAGTTTTACCAATATGCGGAATAGGACGCCATTGTCCAACTTTCTGGATGTGGATGAATAGAAGCTTGAGGATAAAACTCCTTGACTTTCAATACGAAGTTTCAATATTAAAACTTTTCTTTGTGTTTCTCTTTTCTAGGAACAGAAATAATCTTTAGAACCAATCTTCCCTTAATTGGGTACTCGAAAGTCTCCTAAAAATTTATTTATCAAATCATACTGAATACCAACCGTGGTATTCAGTATGATTAAATTATTCATTATTAGGGTGGTCCAAACGTTGTTTTTTTTCGAATTTTCATGTATATCCACCCAGACTTATTTACCACGTATTTCCCATAAGAAAAAAAGAGTTTTTGTAAATTATATTCCTAATGAGCCCTCGTGGAGAGCTTTGCTTAGTAGACGTGTTTGACGTATGTATAGAGTATGGTTCTGACTATGGGATTATTAGTCAGTTTGCGTCTTTTTGTGTTATCTATGACGTATGATGACTTTGCGAAGCTCTCTGCCTGATTGCTAGATAGTGATTGCTAGAGAGATTGATCAGCGACCTGTATCGGAGCGGAGTTGTGGAACGAATGTGTTTCTCAAGTAAGCAACACCGGATTTCTAAATTGATCTAGAAATTATACTTCTCCTAAACGTGCCTTTTTCACTCTTCCCATATGAATTCCTTGATCACCGGTAGTATAACGAGGTTAGAACTGTGCGAGTTACGTGTACCTCCAAAGGGATTTAGCCTAATGGTATAATAATAATCATAATAATAATGGGTTGCTCAGGCAGTTAGGCGCTCGGACTTCACGTTAGTGATCGGGGATTCGATCCCTGAGCCGGTACCTCTAAAACAATGTCTATGTTAAGAAATATTGAGGTTAAAACAATTTAATATTATTTTTAATGATATTCTCTTTGAATAATGCTAGAAAGTTATGGTTTTTTTTTTGAAATTTTAAATTTTTTGTCCGCTTTTCATTTAGTGTGAGACTTTTTAGTTACAAACAAATAATAAATTAACCTAAGAAAAAATAATTTTTATAAACAATCTCTTTCATTTTTGTGGATATGTTCTACTGAAATAGAAACAGATATTTGAAATATTATTCAAATTTCCTATATGAATCATATTCAATGTAATTTGTCCTTGAAGTATTTACTGAGAGCCTTTTCGTTTAAATTAATATTTTTATAACATTAGAAAAAGAGTGAAAATACTTTATTGCAAAAAATGAAATACTATTAAACCCTAGTCAGGTTTTTTAATAGCGAAGAGAATGACGTATATCAAAGTTTATTTATTTAATGGCAAACTAGTAAAAAAATGATTTAAACAAAAAAAAAATTGCAAAAAACGAAAAAATTACTTTTTCGGGGGAAAAATAGCTCTGTTTTTTCCTAATTATTCGATTTGAAAATTACAAAGTGTTTTGAAGCGAACTTTTTGTACCATCAAACTTTAATGGTCACTGTTTTATTCTTTTGAAAAAGTATAATTATTTTCAAGATTGAATTAAAAACATTTTGGAAAATTAAAATTTCATCAAACTGAAGAAAAAGAGAATAAAAAATTTTTAAAAACAAACAAATATTAATAGCTTGATTATATAATAAAAAGTGATTATAAAAAAAAGTTTCAGTGAAAAAATATCCTGCTCAATCATTAAGGATGCAATTTTCACAAAAATTGTTAGGTGTTCCTCGCATATAGGTCGGTAGCATGTTCGACAGAATACTTGTACTTTTGTGTGCAAAAGCCAGTACAATTACAAAAGCTTGCATGCAAATATTTGTTGAAGCTCAGTACTGTATGATTATTGCAATACATCGATTTTAAAGAAAGAAAAATTAAATTGACTCTTCTCCACGAAATTTATACGTATCGAGGCCCATGGGGGCATTGGGCATTGGACCGACTAAGGCAGGTACTGATGTACCTGCCTTTTTCCCTCCCAGCTATTGACCTGCGGGTGAGCCGGGTACCCCTTCCTTCTGAGGTCCCTATTGTTGTGAAATAGATACTTTTTTCTAACACTTTTTATACGGTGGCTATTCTCATTAAATTCCGAAATATGCGTTAAGGTTGATTTCGCGAAATATTGATCTAATTTCATTTTTTCAAATTGTACATCAATCGCATTACGAAACTGCACATCTTAAGCCATAAAACAACGTGCTATCATTATTACTTTCCAAGATGATTTTTTGTGGAAAACGGTCTATAATTAATAAACAAATTCATATTTTGAAATTTGGAAAACTGCGTTGCATTCCGGACACCTTAAGGATGATCGTTGAATTTTTTCAGATTTCTCAAGACGTCCAGCTCGGTTTGGGAAGCCTCGAAAGTCGAGGCTTAAAAAAAGTGCCCCAAAAACCTTGTTTTTTGGCACGTTTTACATCAGCGCCACCGTAAAAGATTTTTCAGAACAACAATATACATATCTTTCAATTCGGGAGACCTTAAGCTTTCACGTTTACCTGGCCAAAATTTTCTGCGATTTTTTTTGAACGAGTTGCAAGTGTTCAAAGTGAGGGTCGCGTACTTTTGACGCCGACTTTAGGTTCCACTTCCAAAAAGTAAAAATAAATTATGGATAAGGTCTCAACGAAAAAACATCGTCTATAATTTCGGGAGCGTACTTTGATTTCCATTCGGGGTCCTTAAATCCCCCACGGTCCCCTGTCTAGGGTTAAAAAATTATTCTTGTTGCTGTTCATTTATTATTGGTTCATAACTAAAAAGTAAAACAAAAACTTAAAATTTCAGAAAAAACGCAACTTTCTAGCATTTCTCTATTAGTAGATAGTTATAAACAATATTAAATTGTTTAAACAATTATGTTTGTTAACTTGCATTAATTATTATTTCACTAAGTAAAAAGCAGGCAATCAGTTAAAAATGTTTAGAAAATCCACAACAATCTTGAATTACTATAGGAAAATATAGTTACAAATGATAATAATAATTTGTTGAAACAATTTTGTTTGTAAATTTGAATTCACAAATAAATCGTTTAAACAATTTATTTTAACATCAAATTATCATAAGAGAGTAATATATTAGGTATTAGAAATAGTTTTTACCAGGGATCGGAACCTTTAGGGTTGGTTCCTTAAGGCGCCTTATCAGCATTATAAAATGGGATGTCAGTTTCCGGCCGTACGGTTGAATATTTCGGTCTGATATTTTGCATACCTCATCTAAATATTGGTCTGTTTTGCCGGCTAGATTCGGTTTTTTGAAAAAATGTTTATATTTTACGTTATAAACAAAAAGAAAAGAACAATGGAAAAAAATGCAGTGCCTCTCAGTACTAGCTGAGCGTGTATTTTCGAGACCGGGCCGGTCACCCTCTTCAAGTTTTAGTGCCAGACTCCCCGGAGCGCGCGTGGAGAGTCCAGAGCGATCGAATTACCCGAAACGAATCAACCCTTTCATTGTTATGAGATGCAGGCCGGTTCAAAAAACTAAAATTATGAAAGCATCGCGTGGTTCAATTTTAATTAGCTGAAATAGTTTATTCATATAATTTGAAGAAAGTGCAAAAAAGATTCATGAAAATCGGTCAATATTTGCAGTAATAATAGAAATGTTAAAGTGTACGCGATAGCATGCATGTGGGAGGAAGCGCGTTTTTTTCATTCAAAACAGTCTACAGCCTTCAATTTTGCCC
>CAKNWT010129699.1:830-10879 GCA_932066315.1 Andricus coriarius
TTCACATTTATTCTAAGAATCGAACATACCATAGCTAATGATCGATTTTTATGTTTTACATACCTTTAAGCTCGGGTTTATAACGAAATAATCCAATATGAATGACTTTTGTACACGTGTAATGTTCACTAGGTACATAAAACGATGTTCTAGATAGATTTTTAACCTAACCGACGCGCGGCATTGCTCGGAGTTTGTCAACTGACGTCTTCTCCACGCATTCGAGCGTGACTGCGCTTAGAGTGGGGGTTAATGGCTTCTTGGAATTATACTCCCCTACAGCCCCGAAAACGGCATTGCTCGGAGTTTGGACTGTACTTGGATTGAAAATTCTTGTCACTACAAGTCTTCAAAACAAATTTAGAAACAATTTGTTTTTTGCATTAACATTTTTGATCTCCTAGGTGTAAGGTTATTTTTAAACATAAAAGAAAAATTTAGAACGGTCAGGGAAATGTCAGGGAATTTCGAAATTAAGATTGTATAGCAACCCTGAACTTATAAGGGGACGTTCAAAAATTACGTCACATTGCTATGTGTTAATGTGTATAACAATTTTTTGAAATACTTGAAAACGTGCAAATTAGTATTTTCATTTTAGACGTTTTTTAAATGAAATCCAAGAAAAAAATTTGGCTTAAAAGGTGGGGAGCGGGAGTCGTATATGTAATCTCACCTTGAGGGTTCAAAATTTGTGTTAATCTGTGACGAAGAAAGAGAGGGATGGGAAAAGTGTTCAAAGTAGCTTGACGTAGTTATTTTGAACTGCACCTAATTAGCCACGTAACAGAATGTCACATGCACTTAATTTTTTAATATAATTTTGTTGTATAAATGCAAAATATTATAGAGTAAAAGGAGGACATTTTGATGGCTAGATATTTCCCTTACTTATTTGCTCTTATCGTTTTCAAAGTCGAGTGCACTCGCATCTCCAACTGCAATTAATTACCATAATATAGGTGGAGACTGGCGATCGCGTTTTCATCGCGAAATCCGAGAGGTTTAATGTAAATGTGTATAAAGAGGAAAAAATTGTGGAAAGGTATAAGGTAAAGCATTTTCAAATCACTTTCTTCAGCACGCACGCGTGTCCGAACCACATATGTTATCTGGCTGATATGGAACGTATCTTAGCATGGACTTAGTAATTACTGTGCCGGTGCGTGACATGTAAGAAAGTAAGTCGCAAGACGTATTACCATGTTACTAATACTAAGTACTAAGGGTTGACGAGGTGGTTGCCCTACTTATGATACAAGTAGCCAGGAAATGGGGAAGTGAAATCGAGATGACTTTAATAATGGCAAAAGTGGCAAAATTGTTGGGTAGATGAGAATTCCGCCCCAGCTACCTGTGTACGATTCCCCCACAATGCGGCTTCCCCTCACTCAACCGAACTGCTACCGCCGAGCCTGATCAGCGAGAGTTCTTTGTACCTAATGATCACACTAAAAACTAGGCATTCGTTTTTATCCGGGATCTTTTTTTGAGCGATCTAATATGATCCCACAAAAAATCTATTTGAGTACCAGTTTCTGTCTTGTTTAGTGTGCTAGCTTCAGATTGATAAATTCCATGAATTCCGTGAATTCCATGAATCCCGTGAATTCGATGAATTCCATAAATTCCGTGAATTACTTGAATTCAATGAATTCCTTAAATGCCATGAATTCCTTGAATGTCATGAATTCGTTGAATTCCTTGAATTCCATGAATTTCTTCAATTTCAATGAATTTCGTGGATTGCGTGAATCTCTTGAATTCCATTATTTCCTTAAATTTCATGAATTCTGTGAACTCCGTGAATTTAATTGAATTCTTGAATTCCATTAATTCCTTGAATTCCTTGAATACCTTGAATTTATTGAACTCCATGAATTCTTCTAATTCCATAAAGTTCGTGAATTCCTGCAATTCCATGAATTCTGTGGATTCCGCGAATTCCATTAATTGCATGAATTTCGTGAATTCCATGGATTCTGTGAATTCCTTGAATTTCATTAATTCCTTGAATTTCTTGTATTGATTTAGTTGTTGACAGATGATTCTCATTTCGAGCCTCTTTCAATCCAGAAATCGACCTTATTTTGTTAGATTGGTGGATCAATCTGAAGTGCAATAGTTTTGTTGCGTGAACTGTTTTAATACTGAATTAAGTCCTAAATCGAATCCTAGTTTTTACAGTGATGACTAAAATGCGAAATATTAAATTTGTTAAATTTAGCACTTCCTTAATTTACAACCAATCGCCTCGTCATCCCAAAATTCGCGATGAGTAGTCAAATATTTTTCATGAGCTTGGCTATAGTCGTCCCGAATTTTCAGGATTACTATTCATCCCATTTTCCAACTCTCCTAACTTTTCGAGACGACCAGACACAGGCAATTTACAAATACCATATATGAAATCTGTGTATTATAACGATTCCAACGATATGTTATTTGACTTAAAAAGTTGAAAATTGAAGAATAAATGTTCAAGTTAATGTAAAATTTTTCATTATATTTTACTCAAATCAACTGCAGTAGCTTTAATTTATTGGTGCAATATTTTACTTAACTCGAGAAAATTCCAAAAGCCAAAATTTCGCCAGATTTGAAAACTTATTAACTAACATCATAAATTTGGTTTATTACTCAACCAATCTTATTTCTCAAAATTATCCTTAAATCATTTTGCTTTCTTAGTACAAAAGTATGAATAGTCTCATTCCCAGACTAATTTAGAAACTCATCATCTCATCAATAATCATCATAAATTTTGTTTATTGCTTAAAAAATTACACTGCTCAAAATTATCCTTCTACTAGTTTACGTTAAAAAGTTTTTTTTTGTTATATACAAAAAATGAATAAAATTAACGTTAATTATACATAATATTTCCTACTATGTATAACTTTTCCGCCTGGAATACTATGATGAATAGTATATAATATTTAATAAACAAATAGTCAATAACTTATAACTTATAAGTAGTAAATCATAAATAAATGAACAACATATTTTTTTCTTCTAGAACCCTGGTGACAAACATTACAGGACAAGCTACACGAAAAAGTTTGTTCAACAAAAATATTTACATTTAACAACAAATTATAATTATTGAACTTATTACCAAATGAAAATTCTCAAAATTTGACCAAATTTTGCAGTTTAAAAGATTTAAAATTTGGAAATGCTGAATTAAAACATTCTAAAGCATAAAATATAAAATAGGGTCGATAGGGGTAAGTTTGATAAAGAGAAAATTTGAAATGAAAAACAAATTAGTTATTAACTTTTTTATTACAACAGAAGGAGTATATCTCTTTATTCTTTGTAGGAAAAAGATCACTTTCATTAGTTCCGTTTTTAATCGATTCTTTTTAAAGAAACTGATATGCTTTTAGAATACTACAATTCGTTATTATGTCATCTGGTTTTTTGATTTAATTTTTCCCACATAAATCAACTTTTGGTGAATTTTTTTAAGGAATGAAGGAAGAAATTATATTTTCCTTAAATATCCGTTGTTTTTTGGAAAGTTGTAAACTTTTATTATTTTCAATGAGAAATTATTTCTGGGTAATTAAAAATCAAACTCGGGGTAAGTGTGATTCCTAGTTTTCGTTTTTATTTTTAAATCTGAATATAAAGTTACGCATCAGACAACTAATTTTAAAATCAATTTAGAAATTATACAATTTTAAATAGGTAAGTTTTTTAATATTACTCGAATCCTCTATCCAAATGCAAAGTTTTTATTCTTTATTTTCATTAATATCATTAATATTCTTATTAATACGGTAACAAATTTACGAAAATACAATGTTCTAAATTTTAGATTTTAGTTTTTTTTACACGTGTCATACTTACCCGCAATGACGGAAAATCTGAAATCGTCGACGCATTACCAAAGAAAATAAAAAATATTTCTTCAAGCTAGATTTTGCTGATTAAAGAAGGGAGCGATTAAAAGCATAAATTCCAAAGATAATTTTGGCAAAATTTGAAACAAAAATCTTCTCAAATTCAAAACAGGAAATTTGTTTAAAATATACTTAAAGATACATTTTTTCATTTTAATTATAAAGTTAAAAGTTTCAATTTTAAAGAGTTCTATATTGGAAAATTTCAAGTGTTTAAAATGGAATGGAGTCATTATTCAAAGCCTATAAAGAAACTAAAAATAAGAATTTTTTTAATAAAAAATTTCGAAAGTTTTCGCTATTGAAAAATGTGTAAAATTCTGAATGGTCGGAAACTTAAAAATAGGCTGAATAGCAGGACTGCTTCAAAGAAATGTGTTTAAAACTTAAATTAAATTTCAATTTTAGTCATTCATTGCGTCTTTTAATCACGACATTCTTGAAAAATGCTTCATTTATGTCAATTTAAGTGCAGGTCTAACTTTTTAATATGAAAAATATTCTAAAATATATGAAAAATGTTACATGCCTTAAAATTATAGGAATGGAATAGTGCAATGAAAATTTTATCATCAGAATCATTTTCATTAAAAGTTAATTAAAAATGTTAACGATAAATTTGAGCAAATTTATTTTTTTAAAAACCTTGTGTTTAAAATATTTTTCAGTAATTATAAAATGTTCTGAAAAAGTTTCAATTAATTTCTTTTAAACTACTAAAAGATTGTTATAATAATTTTGTTTGTTAACAAAATATCAAAGTTTATCACGAATTTTAAGTAAATTACGTCAAATTTAGGAAATCAGTTTTTTCACTTAACATGTATGTATACATATATATGCACAACGCGGACTGCTTATGCAAATATGAAATATCTAATATCATGCGATATGCAAATTATTATTTATTCGAGAAATCTCCCTTCAGAGCTGCAATTTACTTTAATATTTGTTACTTGCAATTAAAATGCATCAGAGCATATATATATAAATTATTCCACACAAATAAATCATCCTTTTTTTCTTGAGGTCGAAGGTACAAAATTTAAGATTAATTATTTTTTTTTTAATTTAAAATTTACTTTATATATTCTTATGCAATTTCCAAAATAAATTTTATTATGAATTTCAAAATTTATATAATAACGCAGGTGCTTTTTCTATCTCCTCCTTTTATAACAATCTTTTTGAAACAATATTAATTGCTTGCTAAAATTTTATAAAATATAAAAGCCATTTTACTCAATCTTTGCATGCTAACTATATCAGAGGAATCTGATAAACGAAAAGTAAATTCGAGCATATTGTGTCACTTAATTATGAAACGAGCTGATTACATAAATATCTGCCCCTTAATCTACAAACGAACTCGTTAATTAAATCAACTAGCTTGACAAATTAAAAAGAAGAATGATATTCTCGTTGCTTTTTATATCCAAATAATATCTTACTCGGGCGATTTTTTTAGTCGGAAGTGGCTTAAAATGAGAAAAGGCCCATAATAGTGAAACGAGAGGAAATTTATGAGAAAAAAATCAGCTATAAGGTTATAAAGGGGCATAATAAAGGGGGATAATTTGCACCGGAATATGCCGCAACTATAATTAACTATAATGTCGACAATATCACTTGCAAAATCGACGTAATGATGTCAATTAAACTCGATTGTGGGCGAGCATGCACTTCCGGTCTTTGAAAACGATTTTTCCGATTCTGCTATTTTTCTATCCTTTTTTCAAGTTCTTGTTCAATTTTTTTCTTTGTGTCTCAATGTGTGAATTAGCTTCAATATTTTTATGCGATATTTTCAGTTGCACGATAAGCAAATAAAATTTAGGCATGAAATCAATAAATGGAGACATCAATGCCGGAACTTCACCTCGTGTCGGTAGGAAAGCACATAAAATAAATAGTGTAATAGTTGTGGAAAAATTATATTTAAACTCGAAGAAACAATTCGTTTGATTATAGATTTTTACAATTGTCTAAATCTGAATTTCAATCAGAGTGAAAAGAAAGCCTCTACTTTCCTTAGGTAACAATATTTACTTATTTGTCAGTTTTCTACTTGAAATTTTAGTGCAAAGATAAATATTTTCAAATAAATGGTTAGATACCGCAATTGGTTGGAATTAGTTCATAGAACATTTTCATTTCATGATGTGAAATTGAAATTTTCTATTTGCAAAACTTTCATCTTGAACATTGTTCAGTTTATTAAATACTTTTAATATACAACTGTTTGTTATATACAATATTTAATGCGGCTATTTCTTCAAAACTTTCCAAAGTAAAGTTTCTTTCAGTTTAAAATTGTGAAATTTGAGTACCTTACTCCGAACTATGAATTCTTTGAAAGCTTGCTATTTAATTATGCAATGTGTAATTCATAGAAGGAATAAAGGATCTATTAAAGTTAAGAGAAAGTAATTTATTGTTATTATACATTTAATTAACAATATAAACACATTTTTATATTTTTTATTGCACCTCCATAATTTTTATGCTGCGCAAAGTATAGTAAATGTTTCTGAATAATATTATAGTCATAACATAACAAAGAAATTATGGCTGATTTTTTATATGATGTCAAATTGGCATGTTGCACACAACACTGTAATAAATTTTTTGGTAGTTTTTCTTTTGATAGATGGAATATTTGGTCGATACAAACAACAAATTTGGTTGGGTCTATCTACTGCAGCGTATCGTAAAATAAAATATAGGATGTCGGCTTTATTATCTTATACCAAGGCTTGATAAAGCTTTGCTAAATGATAATTAGTTTGGGCTCCATATAATAACCATATTTTATGGTTGAAGAAACAAAAATTTGGTTGATTCAACCAAATCGTTTTCTGAGTGCAGGTGCAAATAACTTTATACCGATATAGTATTAATATATAGTATTAAGAATTTTAAATGAAACTTCTTCTAATTGACCAAACTTAAAACGTTCACAATACAACTTTGTACAACTTTGAATTCAAACTTTCAATATTCTAAAATTTCTATTTTAAATCATTCAAAATAAAACAATTTAAAAATAATTTAAAAACTTCCAAATTAAGTAATTTCAGATTCAAGCGAAATATATTCAATAATTTCAATTGAATAGAGGATTTGGAATAGTACAATTTTGATTAATTGCGTATACCTTGGTGTATCCTTATAGATTTTAAGTTTAATTTTTTCCATATTAAAGGCCAGAGTAATATAATTTTAAAAAGTTTTGATTGAAAATCTAGTTACAAAACTTTCATGTCCGTTATTTTCAAATTGAAAAATTGAAAAATGGACAATTTCAAATTGGAATCTTTAACCAGCTGAGTAATTAAATTTCAAGTGTTAAATATTATATAATTTTAGTTTGAAACATACCGAATTGAATTTCAAATTTAAATACTTTTAAAATAAAAATTCATTTAAATAATTACAATTTTGTAATTGTCTGCATTCAAAATTGAATAATTTTACATTAAAATGTAGTTTTACATGAAATTCAAAGATTAAGAATATTTCCAATTTTAAGTAACTAATTTATGCCTTTTTAAATTACAAATGATAAGTAACCATCAAAATAAGGTTTGTAGGTAAATGTATTTGGATGCTATTTTTTATTTTTCAAAAGCCATTTAATTTAAATATTAAATTTAAAATCAACCTTTCAGATTGAAAATTTAATGTACTACTTTTTTTAATGTTGCTTTGAGAACTTTATGATTATATCCAAACAAAGGAATGTAAGGAAACAAACAAAAATCCTGAAAGAAACGAACGCTTGTGGAAAAAGTTATTACGTTTTCTTGTTGCCCATTCACCGTAAAAACTGTGAGGAAATTTTGATTGCAGATCATAGAATTTTGCTGTTATGTATGGAAAGGTACCATATATAACTGATCAAATTACCTTAGGTTACCGAAAATTTTCATAAATTTCCGGAAATGTATGGAAATTTTTAAAAATGAATATTGGGTAAATTATGGTAATTTATCGTATTTACCGGTAAAATTACCATAAATGATCGGAAATTTGCATAAATTTCCGGAAATTTATGGAACTGCTATAAAATGAATTTTGGGTAATTTATGGTAATTTACCACATTTTCCGGAAAATTACCATAAATGACCGAAAATTTTCATAAATTTGCGGAAATTTATGAAAATTTAAAAAAATAAATATTGGGTAATTTATGGTTATTTTCCATATTTGCCTGTAAAATTTCCATAAATGACCGAAAATTTCCGGAAATTTATGGAAAACAAAAAAAAATGAATTACTGAGAATTCCCGACAATTTTTTTATTGAATTTTTGATAATTTGGAATAAGCTCATGTTTCTTTATTCAAAATTTAATATGGGCTAAAATCATGACTGTATTTTGAGAAATGTCTGAAATCATCCATTTGTTATATAAAATATCGTATGCAGCAAGGGGGAGAGGCACTTTTTCCCCTATGTGCATAATGTACTATTATTAAAACTGAAGTTGTTTTCTGTATATATACGTGTTACACTATTTGAAACTTTTTATTTGCTAAGAATCTACTTATTTTTTATAAGGTTGAAAAGAGTTCGAAAAAGAAAAAATCCTTCTTAACAATGGCCGAAAATCAACTGGTAATTATTAACAAGAACCTTCAAGATAATTTTTCATCCCATGGGGAAACAGTGACAATCCATCCAATCACCAACACAAATTTTGTTACGCTGGGTGAGCATGTGTTACGAGAATTTTCTCTATTAGATGATCCAAATGTAAAATGCTTACCAACATTTCTAATGAGTTCAAGATCACGCAATTTCCACATTGGTTTTACTACGGAAGTCTCACTCACATATGAGTACGAAATATCATTGTATTATTTTGCGAACCCTTGTAAATTTATGCACTTTAGAACTGTGAATATGAGTCAAATTTCACGGTCAAGTATGTGTCAGATCAACCTCACTATGTCGAATCTATATCAAATTGGTGAATGTTACATCTTTTGTACTAAAATTTGTCGCAAAGATGTTCCATATGTTTTCTTAAAAGAACCGTCGACACTTCTACAGAGTCAAATAACCGACTGTTCTTCACTTTTTGAAAACAATGCGCTTGCAAATTTCAAAATCGTTATCGAAGACAGGGAATTTTTAGTGCATAAAGAGATTCTCGCTGCAAAGTCGCCAGTATTTCTAGCTATGTTTGACAGCAAAATGAAAGAGAAGAAAGAAAATCAGATTATTGTTGAGGATGTAGATTCAAACGTATTCTATGAAATGTTGCGATATATTTACGTAAATACTGTAAAGGAGTTAGAAACTTACGCTGATAAACTTTTGAAAGCAGCAGACAAGTACGATATACCGAAACTTAAATTAATTTGCGGTGAGGAATTGTCTAGATCTTTAAAAGTTGAAAACGCTACACATTTACTTGAACTCGCTGACAAATTCCATGAAAGCACCCTAAAGAAAAGAGCTTTGCGGTTCATACGAAGTAACAATGAACAAATTTTGCAGACCGTAAATTACAAAACATGGCGTCAGACAGCACCAGCACATCTTATGGCTGATATAACGGAAACCATGGTTAATTTTATCAAAAATTATTCTGGTGTTACATATTGACTTAATTATATAGAGTTTTCTAAATTTTCGATATAGAACTACTCGTTGACTTTTGTGGCTTTAGGCTTTTGAATTTTCAATGTTTGCAGTATTGATGTCGAGGTATATTAGTAAGTACTAGTAGATCAGCTTATATTTAAAAAAATGTATATACGAAATCAGTAAAATATGTATTTAATAAAGCAATTGATAATTATCAATTTATTCACTAGATTATAATCTAGTGTAAAAAATCTTTCAGTTTAAATGATGTATTTTAACATTTCTTTACTGACTCAAATTTACTGCGTATTCTATTAAATATCAGGAAACGTATTATTATAATTAAAAAAGATACTTAAATAGTTGTCAAATAGTTGAGAATTTTCTACTCTGGCCATCAAAATTTTAATTAAAAAAATATATTAATCATAAGTAAACATATTTAAAAATATATTAAAAATTAACTGTTGCGTGATCATTATGCTACTTTTCTACTTTTTGGGACTATTTTGAAAATCATCCGAGTTTTTTCACATTTA
>CAKNWT010129734.1:1739-12253 GCA_932066315.1 Andricus coriarius
GATCTCGTATCGAAACCTTTGTCACGTTTCTTTGCGAAATTTGCATTTTTATTTTTAAATTAAATTTTAAATTTAAATTTTTATTTTTCTGGCTTGGAAAAATTGATTGCAAATTTCGCAAAGAAACGTGACAAAGGTTTCGATACGAGATCAGTTCAAGCTAAGAAGACCCAGACGCCTCAAATGAGGGGAGTGGCTCAGCTATTTACAAGTCCAAGAAGTTACAAGAAGGGTAGCGACTCCTGGCGAAGAGGCTCCATGTCGAGGTGCTTAATTGCTTGGATGTCGCTGAACTCTTTTGAGGGGACCTACAGTTTAAGGTGGGATCCGAACCACAAATTAAAAAAAGTATTTTCAACAAAAATTAGTTTCTGGATAAAATTTTTTCTCAAAAGCCATTGGTAATTAAATTTACATTATTCATTGTCTTCTTTCCTAGAGCATTTTGTATCACAAACGGAGAAAATGGAGATAATGGATTTATGGTACCTAGGCACTATTAAAAAACTTACATGAACTTATGTTATAGTTGCTAAACGAAAATGAAAAATATGAAGTGCTATTCAATTGAAGTGTACATTGATCATCTTGATCAAGGTCAGTGAACTAAAATAAGGTTAAAATTATAAAGAAGTTACATAATTTCCTTAAGAAAAAACATTCATCAAATTTTCGTAAAAATGTATGTAAAAAAGAAATTTGAATAATAGTGTTAAATATTTACAAATAATATTCGATACAAGTAAAAGCCCAAGTTTATATATTGTTTTTCATAGAAAAATATGTATAATATATAATATAGTAAACAATCATAGATATTTTTGATATGAAAATTTGGGTTCTTATCATTTTACCGTATCTTGCATAGTTTGAACGCAAAATATAATTTATATTTTTAATAACATGTGGATGTTCCTCGCCTTCAAAATGTTTTTGAGGTTTTATATACCTAAAAAAATATAGAATTGCTTGTGACATAATTTTCATGATGCACTTGAAAAATAGTCACTATCCGCTGCACTATAGTGTTTAACAACTTTTCCAAAAAACGACAAAAACGATTTTTTGTTGTTACTTTCTGTCCCCGTTTTTTCACAAATTTGACGTGATGGATTATTTTCGTTTTAAGATTCGCAATCGACGTGAAAAAACTCTATAGGAATGATATCTGATAATATAGAAACCCTGTGGACTTTCCGTTTATCACAGTATTGTGTCGGACTGTGGGTAAGCGCCCAAGGCCGCCAAGCTCGGGTCCCCGCTCTCCAGTGGCGAGTCGGATCGGGACGGACCGGGACTCAACTTTCGATCACGCAGGTCGCAGAAACAAATCTTAGCTACACCTCCTGGCAGTCACGTATGTTTAAAGTTCAGGGCTTTAATCTTTGACCGGCCATTACAGTCTGTTACATTTTTGTACCTACAGCACTGACGTCCATCCGGTGGCGTCTGCAGTGACTCTGTGCGCATGTGCCTACCTATCATGGCTAGAGGAGAGGTTTAAGAGTGGGGACTACCGCCCTCCGAGGATTTCGATGCGACGAGTCCCGATTCGACAGGTCCTACTGTATCTCGAAAACTAGTAAGGCCCATTAGATCGAAAGAAAAAAGACGTCCCTAATGGATTTTGATGTACTTTCGTCCTGCAAAGTCCCAGTCGAATCGGCGATTCCCATCTCGCGTCCTCTCCTTGTTAGTTTTTTCTGTGATATGGGGCATTCTGACTGAAACGCAAAACCCACGAATTAATCAAATGTCAAATAATGACATAGTTAAAATCCGGTTTTGAGTAATGGCAACGTTATCTGACAAAGTGAGCCTCACACTAAACTAACATAATTATTTTGTGAGGCGCAAGTAACGGGACGTTATACTAAAAATAATTTCAAATATAAACATATATTCTATGTTGTTTATTTGTGTCGATCTTCAATACTAAGTTTATAAATATTTGAACACATTCTTGATATTATTTAAAACAAAGCCCAGAATGCCTGTCGCATCTCGCGCTTCGAGCTCGGACATCTTTTCTTTGCACTCGGAATGCTTAAATGTCACTTTAGCAAAAACATCTGTTTTAGATCCCAGTTTTCCTATCCATCTTCATATCCTGCATTTTCTGTGTAATTAAGTGTAGTTGAAAATTCAATTCGTCAAACAACTGTAGGCTTTGAGGTACACATTTCAATGGTTCCAATACATTTTGTATGAATTTTTAAAATCTGAAATTCCTCCAAAACCCATGCTTCGCGTCGTTTTGCTCAAAATTTGAATTCTCGATTTTTTCATAGTATTTTCGATATATAAAACCAAAGTTATGAGTCTTATCAAAAAATGGTTAAAACAATTTGTAGGACTTTTTAAGAGCTGCAATTCCTCATTGGAATTGTTTTTCGTATCTCACGTAGTTTTTCTCAAAATTTGAATTTTTAACTTTTTACATAACATTTTCGATAAATAAAACCAAAATTACACGTCCTTTTAAAAATGGTAAATAAATATAGGTCTCTTTGACTAATCGTAGGGCTTTATGCATAGGATATACTTTGAATAAAATATTTCTATCTTATAAAAAGATCTTGCCGCCGCCGTTCGAAGAATCGAGGCCATGTATCAAGTTGCCCCATGTAACAAATCACTTCGTCTGTCAAATTACCCCGCGTGTTCCATGCATCGTTATGCCTAAACTGACATTTTCTTAAATCTTCCAAATTCGAAAAATTTTCACCTCTTTCTTTTGCATAAACTTTCTGTACGTGGTGGCTTCCCCGAATTGTTTTAGTAATAATTTCTTCACCGTATTCATGAATCTTTATCTCTTTTAGGTCTGATAAAGAAAAGTCAAAATTCCAGCAAGAGGTGTATGAACTCCTCTCTCAAATAGATAATGTCACGAAAGAGAAGATTATGTCGATGAAAACAGTCGAAAAGTTAGAAATTCATGTATCGGAACTTAACGTCAAAATCGAGGAAATAAATCGTACTATTGTTGATATCACCAGTCACAAAACTCGTTTGTCGCAAGAAAATATTGAATTGACAAAAGAAGTACAGGATCTTAAGGTAAAATAAAGTATATTTTAATTTTTAATTTTTTTTATCATAGAAGTTTTGCGTAGTTCTATAATCTGTAATAATGATAATTAACAAAAAATATATTATATTCTTTTTCTTTTATAGGTGAACATTGAAAATGTTATTTACTTGAGAACCCAAATTGCTGGACAGCTAGAAGATGCTCGTCGTCGCTTAGAAGATGAGGAGCGACGACGTTCACTAGTCGAGGCATCCCTACATCAGGTAAATATTCCTTAACAAAATTGATAATGTTATTTGTATTTCAATATATTTAAAAAAGAAAATTGACGAATTTCCTTGAAGCTCCATTGTAGATTTAAGGTTCAAAGTTTAATTAGTAAGCCACGGTCTATGGAATAAAAAATAAAAAAAAAATAAAAACTTCGCTGGAAAACAAGTTTAAGATATATCTTTCTTGTGCATTTTATGATTTTGACAAGTGATTGATCTAAATCATCCACTGAGAGCTTCAAAGAACTTCAACTAGTGAGTTTTCAGGTCAGAAATATTGGATTTGTTATAGATATAAGCGATTTTCTTGAAACTGAGGAAAATAATATTTTGATGTAGGTAACATATTTTAATGAAATATCTTTGTAAAAATTCCAAAACTGTGCAAGAAATTTTTTGACCTGTAATAATAAGATGTGCAGATGTTATGTAAAACTCAGTACTCTTTTTTTCTATAGAAAAGAAACTGAAAAATTCCAAATTTCGAGTAAAAAAAATTCGAAGGAATTTCTATTTATATTTTTCGTCTTGAACTTGTATTTATTTTGGTTTCTTTTTCATGTGCAAGTTATTCCCCATGATTTCATATTTTACTGAAAAAAACGTCGTACCCTCTTCTGTTTTCCGAGTTATAAACTTTTAAACTGAAGCGTGCACATTTAATCTCAATCGCAACGACCCAAAGTAGTCCAGAAATAAATTTTTGCGGACAAATGCGTCCAACAGATACATTTATTAAACGACTTAAGATTTTTTAAAGAAATTCTCTGCACTAAATTCATCACAAACGTAAGAAAGACAATTTTCACGTTTTTGTAGCCCTGGGCTGAAACCCTTATAGTTTCGGTCGAGTGTCGGTCCATCGTACGAACCAATATGGAGATAGGGCCCAAACCCAATTTAGGGCCCAAAATTGATATAGGGCCTTAATTTGACATAGGCCTCAAAATTGACATAGGGCCTTAATTTGACATAGGCCTCAAAATTGACATATGGACCAAAATTTGCATGTGTCAAACAATTAACGTAGGGCTTAAATATAGACATAGGGCTCGAATATAGGCATAGAGCTCCAATTTGGTGCATGGCCCAAAATTTATTTGCGGCCCAAAATAGATATATGGTCCAAAATAGACATATGGCTCTAAATAGATAAATTGCCAAAATATACATAGGGCCCAAAGTTGACGTAGGGTTCAAAATAAACATAGGGTCCAAAATATACATACGACCAAAAATAAACATAGAGCCCAAAATTGATATAGGACCTAAAATTTGGTATAGGGCCTAAATTTGCGCAGGGCCCAAAATAGACATGGGGCCCAAAATTGAAATAGGGCTCCAAATTGACAAAGGGCTCCAAATATAATGTCATAAAGCTACGAAACCCTTCCTTGTAGGCGCTTTGCGCCTATACTTTGACTATTTTCTTATTTGTTTTTCTGTTTAACAATACTTGAACAAATACAGCGGAAAATGGTTAATGTAATGGTCATTTAAAATGGTCAGAAGTAATGATGACAGGCTTAGAAATAATAAATATTCTGTTAAAGATTGTATTTAATTATTATGAACAATTTCTTTAAACTAATTCAACAGTATATCAGCTTATTATGGAAAAATATTATTTTGTTTCAAAACGGTTGAAATTTATGATCAAAATTGTATCGGTAACAAAAAATGGCGATAACTTAAAAATTTATTAACAGATTATAATGTTATGTACAATTTTTAACTTATTAAATTTCGTGGGAAGATCAATTGACATAGTAGAAAAGTTAACATTGGGATGAAAATATTTCAATAAAAAATTATTTTTCACAAAAAAAGTTAAATTTTTAATTGTTTAATGAATTTGTTTTAAAATATGAGTTACGACAAAACTAATAGCAGCATTCATTTCTACGGGGAATAATTTCTTAAACTTATTTCTTTTATAGTATAAATAACCAATTACATGGTACGACACCCGTTTACGCATTTAATTATTACTACATAACAAATCGGATTGAGAATAAAATGATCTAAAACATGGACTGTAGGTAATTTTTCCCGCAGAATCAAATAATGCTATTAGCTATTATTAAAAAAATTTCAAACAGTCGAAAATTTAAATTTATTTTTATGAAAAATGGTATATTATTTCAATGGTCTTATCAAAGCATTAACTTTTTTATTATGTCAATTATGTCTTCCAATGAGGCCTAATAGGTTAAACAATTTTTTATAGCTTTAGAAGAGATTGCTTTGATTGATTGTCCAGAAAATCTCAAATCTCTCTACAAACAAACTGATATACTGAAGTATTTATTGAAATAAATTGTATTTAATAACTAAATACAGTTTTTAATCAAATATTTGTGATTTCTAAGACTGAGTTCATTCACTAATAGCACGGAACGTTCCAGCCACGTTCCCACTAGCAGCTACGGAAAAGTGTTTGTCCATCCTTGTAGAGCCCTACATGCAAGGATAAGGCTGCATAATCTGAGAGGTTGCTCGATATCTCAGAGCCACCGTTTGAGACACCTTGCTCAGGTGCCATTCACCTTTCGACACGGTTGTTACGCCTTCGTTCTGGGGTTAGTTCCTTCGGTATGATCTCCGTACAATTGTCCGTGACTTCTTATTAATTATTGTAACCATATTCACCGGAAACCCTTGGTACAGAGACCCTCTATCCGCAACCCGAGGACGCGTCTGGTGGCTTTGTCCTAGGCACTTGAGTTCGATTCCAAAGCACGTTTTATATATATGCACGTGTGTTATATAAAACGCTTAAAAGTCCATAACAAGACTAACGAAGAGGCCGCAAAGTTATTGTTTAAAATGAAAGATAAAATCATAGGGAACAAACTGCTTATGAAAAAGTAACAAGAAAAATACGAGCTCAAAACGGAAAATATTTTTTTTTTTAACTTTTTACGCGGAATTTGTATTATCATCGGAGTTGGTAACGATCGATCATGTGTAGATATATACATAGAAGAAGAAAGACCATTTTCAGAAAATGAAAATTTTTTATTAAAAAATTCAAGCTCCATCTACTCTGAAAAGACGTTAAGAATGTATGTTATTTGAGGGGTTGACTTAGATCGATATTTTTTATTTTCAGTTCCACAGTTGTGAAAGGCATTATCGATCGTTACCAACTCCGATGATAATGCAGATTCCTTGTAATTTTACTTGTATTAAAACATAACACCTTGATATTAAAACGTATATCTGAAAAAAGTATCTGCCTTCGATCTCTCTAGTAGCTTAGTGGTAAGAGCACCCGACTGGCAATCGGAAGACCTGTGGTTTAATTCCCAGTGGAGCGTAAGACAAAGATTTTTTTCAGAAAATGGAATAAAATTTTTTTTTTTACTTTTTTGCTCGAAATTTTGCATTTTTTAAGGGTTTATTTTTGTAAAAAAGAGTGCTGAATGCTACATAACAACTGTAAATTTTATTAAAATCGGCGGAAAACTTTTTGAGATATCGCATTTTCAAAAACATTCAAAGTCATATTGATAACAACTCTGATATTCCTGACCTGAAACCTCTCAGTACACAGGCAGATATGCGTTCTCTTTTCTCTACCCAGGGCAGGCTCAGCATGACTTACGCGCAGCAGTGCTGCGGGTCTTCATTGGGATCATGTTGATTCTCTCAATGACGAGTTTCTCCCTCCATTCTGGCGGTCTGCCGTACTCATTGGTGCTAGATTGACTAGAGGAACTCTAGTTTGCACCCAGGGTTTATGGTTAATAGGCGAAAAAAGTTTTAACAGCGCTTCATTATTGAAATGTGTAAAATTACGTTAAATTGGTGTATAAACAGTGTTTAAATGTTAACTATGGTTCATAAGATCATCGATAAGCTTCATATAGTAAATTTACATTATTCTTCTGAAAAAAGGAAGAGATCAAGACTCGGATTTGAAAATTGCGCGCTTTTGAGTCCATCGGGTTCGGGTATGCTTGGGCCATTTAAAAATCTCTACTGTCTTGACTCAACTCTTCCTTGAGGATCTCTAATATAAATGTATTTAATACTTTATAGCATGAAACTTAGGGTACACCATGTCCGTTAACTGTGAAACTGATAAAATCAGATTCAAAGTTTTAAGAATATACACCCTAATTAAATTTTTACATGGCACAATATGGACTTAATAAAATTCACTTTTTTCTAGAGTTAGAATAAGTCATGTCCAATAAACTTTCAATTAAAGAATTTATAGAGTCAATTTTTATTGAAAAGTATCAAAAATAAATTTTCCGTACTGCTTTATTTCATTAAATACTTGAATAATAGAAATTACTGACTTTTTAGAAATATAAAAAACCCTACTTTAAGGTTATTTTAGAACCTAATTATATTTTTAAATTAACAGTTAGTCACAAAGGATATTGTGCAAACTTAAAATAAAATGCACAAATCGCTAAGAAAGTTTAGGTAATGAATTCGTACGTTGAAGAAGATTATTAAAAATAATTGACATTCAATTGAAATCTACATTTTCAAGTAATAATTCCTATTATCTGTACCTTGCCATGACGGTCTAGATATGAAAATACTATTAACTCAACAATTTTAAAAATAAGTAAAAAATCTATTGGCGTTTGTGCTATTAGAGTGTCCGAATTTTGTCGGAAATGCTTTTTTATGGAAGCAATTGGGATAATATGTATCTATCCTGGTGGAAGTTTTAAGAAATGAAATTGATTCCCTGATTCCGATCTTCGGGTTGAAAGCTAAATCCAGTCCGAATAATTCCATGCGATTACGATTAATTCTTTTTTTAGCCCAAATTGGTGCCTCATGTTTATTCCGAATGAGTCCGAACAAATCTGAAAGAAATTTTCATTCTATTTGAATCCGCCTGATACTGAAATATCATCCCGAATAGCATTGACTGATTCTGTACTTCAATCTGAATAGTCCCGTACTAGTCTGAATAAAATTTACTTATTCGGTCTGAATCGGGCGCAATACGCTAGAAAATTCCGGATGAGTATGTTTGTACCACTCACAGTCCGAATGATCCCGTGCCATTCCTCATTCAGTCCGAATGATTCCGCACATATCAGGATGAAAATTCTATTTCACATGACTCCGTGACAAGGCGCGAATTCATTCCTAATGGTTTCGTGCCATTCATCACTCAGTCCGAATGATTCTGCATCAATCGGAATGAAATTCTCATTCCGGTTAAATCCGTCAAGTGACACGAGTTCATTCCGATTCATTATGTGCTATTCTGCATTCACTCGAAATGATTTCATATTGGTCGCAATGAAATTCTCATTCCGTTTGAATCCGTTAAATGACGCGAGCTCATTCCGATTTTTTCCGAGCTATTCCGAATTCACTCCGAAGGATTCCGCACTTATCAAAGTACAATGCCCATTCCGTATGAATTTGCCAAATAACGCGAGCTCATTCCGACTGATTCAGCATCATTCCGACTGATTCAGCATCATTCCGAACTCAGTCAAAATAATTCCACACTTATCAAAATCAGACGGCCATTTCGTCTGAATCCTTCTTGTGACACGAGTACATACCGAATGGTTCGAGCCTGCCGGCCAACATTTAGCATGCTTCTGGTTCGAATCAAATACAATTGCCACATTGCGCTTGAAACGTAAGACCAGGAAATAAAATGGAATGGCGAAAGGACTCGGAATCATTCGGAATGACAAGGAATCAGTCGGAATGATTTCGCGTTATCTGGCGGATTCAGGCGGAATGGGCATTGTAGTCTGGTAAGTGCGGAATCATTCGGAGTGAATTCGGAATAGCACGAATTCAATCGAAATGAGCTTGAGTTATCCCGTATGTATGTACTCTCTCATACCCGTCTCCCTCTCATTCTCTCTCTGCTGGCGGAAATTATTAACCTCTGCTTTCTTTACTTCGGATTCTAGAAGCAAGCCATATGTATAGATGGAGTAATACACTTTCCACACTTCTGATGTTAAAATTCAGGCTAATGGTCTCGACCGCCTGCTCCGTGGCTTTGTAAAGGAACGCTCCTTTGCCAATCGTAAGATGTATAATTGGGGAACGGAAGAATTGATATGCAAGCTCTTATGCATATGCATGTTACAGTGTCCCTCGTAGAAGCGATATTAAGACCAGCCGCGAAAAGCAGACACTTTCGGAAAGATGATCGCGAATTCAGGACAAGGGGGAACATCAAAGTTCAGGTTCCTCCTAAGCCCACGAGATCCGGCTGAAATGGATGCCTCCCTTCGTGAGAATATCTCGGAGGAACCGGAACTCATGAGCATCAATTTTTCAGTATATGGTGCGGCAAGAGCTTTGGCGGATTTAAATCGAAGTCTAAAACCGACGATAGATCAAAAGCCCAAGAGACGCTTGCATAACTGAACAAGAAGATTGGATGGACGCGACAAAATGCGTTCCGTGTTCAGTGTATGATTGACTACATAACATCTGGCAGACCGTTCGCGGAAAGGGTTCGAAAGTTCACTCAAGAACTGAGGATCTACCATCACACACTGAACAAGTCAAAGCTGCTGACAATCAAGCAGCATATTCTTGAAAAAATACGGGTGTTATCTGCCGCAAGGAGGCAGATAACTGAATGTTGATGTTTCTCCGGGTCCTGAAGCGTCGCTCTTCCTCTATTGGATATCTGCTCGCGGTTGGTCTGAGTCTCGCCTCTCTTTCTCTGCTGCCGGCTTCTTCTAGCTGCGGTTGAGTAGGCGCTCCGCTTATATAACCCCTTTTTCTGAGTTCCTCGGCACGGTTTCGCAGACGTTGATGCGAAAAATGCGAGAGCTCTGGGTGTTTCTCGCACCACAGAGTATGCAGTCGTGCCATGTAACCTTTTCGTTCAGGGGTCATACTGGTATCATAGCACTCCAGAAGGTCGTTCCTGAGTCGATCCGTCCACCTAAAAGTAACGAGATTCCGCCGGTCAATCGCATTGACCTCGTCTTGATTGGCTCCCCCAACTATAGGATAGTCGGCATTGTTTTCCGACCCACTGTCGGGAGCCCTGCGCGTTCGATTGTTTTGAACCGCACTTACTACAACTATGTTTGGTGTTGTCATTGTTGTTCCCACGAGCAGCTAGGGAAAAGGTTACGTCCGTCCTTGTAGAGCCCCGCATGCAAGGATAAGGCTGCATACTCTGAGAGGTCGCCCGGTATCTCAGAGTCACCGTTTGAGACACCTCACCCAGG